>JZLH01S0617917.1:11689-42835 GCA_001188425.1 Eucidaris tribuloides
TTTCTTCTTCTCCTGTTTCTAGTGTATTTCTTCTGTTCCTCTTTTCTTTATCGTTGGTTTCTTTGTGTCATCATCATCATCATCTTCTTCCTCTTCTTCTCCTTCTCTTCCTCCTCCTCCTCCTATTCCTCCTCCTCTTCCTCTTCCCACCTCCTCCTCCTCCTTCTTTGAATGTATTCAATCAACTTAAGTATGACATAGAACATGAATAATGATATATTAGAGGTAACAATATCGGTTATATGGGTAAATGTACCCACATACGTGTACCATGTACCATACCATGTGCCACATACCAAGTGCCATGTGCAATTTTTCATTGCTGCTAGACATGAACTTGTAATAAACCATGAATAGTGGTTATACTGATAATAATACTGTACTGCTTCTGTAAATCAGTCTGTAGGCAGGACTACTTGTCGATGTAGGAGAAAATGGGACATGACTGACACTCACAAAACTTTCATCAATCCAGTCAAACAGGTCAGACTCTGGACACAAAAACTTGTGTCACCTGACTAACTCGTGTCACGTGACTCATATCACATGACTTCAATCTTTTCCAATCCAACAGGTCTGTTGCTGTACAACGGTCAGAATCTGGACACCACCGGTGACTTCCTGTCCTTCGGTATGTCCGGGGGCCGGGCCGAGATGAGATATGAGCTAGGAGCCGGGGTCACCGTCATCCAGAGTGAGGAGACCCTTGAATTGGGACAGTGGCATACTGCCACCCTCAGGCGAGACAAGAGGAGAGGGTTCCTACAGGTAATGACGAGGAGTTTTTGAGATTACAATTAGCTGGACTCACAGTTGCATTAATCTGTTGGTTACAGGAACCAGATGTGTCATGTTAGCTCAATGGACTTTACAAAATATTGGAGGCAACAAGTTAGGGACCTGCTACATACACATTGTCGCCATTTTTAAATACGTGTGACATGACCTCTTACTACCTTTGTGTGTCAACCATTCTGACAACAATAGCTGCTAGTTAACTTCACAAGCAGGATACAATCAATCAATCAGTCAATCAATCAGTAAACACTCTCAGTCACAATACTGTAAAAATAGATAAGCTTTGTCTGTCATTCTTTGACGATGAAACTAGTAAATCAATGAAACTAGTAAATCAGTAACCAGATCAATCAAGTTGTACTTTAGCCATTCAGTCACTAAGACAATCAGTAATTCAATCAATGAGACAAATAATCAGTAATTCAATCAGTGAGACAAATAATCAGTAATTCAATCAGTATGGCAATTAATAATTCACTTTGTCAATTGCTTAATCAGTATATCAATCAATCACCGAGTCAATCAACCAGTAAGTCAATCAATCATAACCCAATCATTCAATCACTCAGTCAGTCGGTAAGATAATCAGTAATTCAATCAGTCAATCAATAAGACAATCGGTAATTCAGTCAGTCAATCAGTGAGACAATCAATCAATCAATCAGTAATTCAATTAGTCAATAATTCAGTTAAGCAATCAATCAATCAGTAATTCAGTTAGTCAATAATTCAGTTAGTCAATCAATCAATCAATCAGTAATTCAATTAGTCAATAAATAAGCAATCAATCAATCAGTAATTCAGTTAGTCAATCAATTAATCAATCAATCAGTAATTCAAGTAGTCAATCAATCAATCAGTCCTTCAATTTCTGCTTCATTTTAGGTTGATAACCAGACTGAGGTCAACGGCACTGCTCCAGGAAACTTCCAGGGACTGGATCTAGTCCAGGACCTGTACCTTGGAGGTGTCAACAACTTTGACGAGATTCCACGAACGTCAGGATTTACCACCGGCTTTATAGGTTTGTGGAAATCCACTTAAAAGATTTTCCCAGGCTCTGGGTAAATATGGCCCATAGAGGGCTGAAGTGTTGACATCAAAGTGGTTCAGAAAAATACGGGGACAATAGCCAAACCATAATTCAGTCCAACTTTGCTTCAACTCCAACATGCTGCACCTGGTTCCGCCATTGTCTACACATATGTCTGAACCAGAGTGATGTCATACTTCAGTAGTGTATGGCAACCACACAATGCAAAAAAAATAAAAATAAAAAATCGTCGAAACATAACAACTTTTTGAGGTTTTAAAGTCTGCCCTTTTTCATAATACAATGAAATCATTTCAAATTCTGGAGTGAAATAGTACTTCCAACATCACTGTCTTTGACGATATGCCCTTTTTTGCATGTACAAATACATCATACCTATCACAAGTGCACAAGGGCTTTGCGTACAGAGTTACACAGTTTATCATGCAATAACTTGATTGATATGTCGTTTTTGTGGCATCATAAAGTTTGTATAATCTAAGGGGTGATGCAGTAGCCTAAAAAAAGATGGTCATTGGTCTCAAACATGTTCTGCAGTAAGTGTCAAGAACTCGAGAGGAAATTTTGCACTGGGGAAGCTGGGACAGGATTCGGAACCCAAAACTCGAGCACAAATAAAAACAAAAACAAAATTTGTATAAACCGAGGAGTGATACGCCGTTCTAAAGTTACGCAACTTTTCGTGCTTGCATGTCACACCAAAAATAGCTATTTATGATCGCAAAAGTGTCCCCGACAATTGGTTGATGCTGAGATGAGGGGGGCGTTTTGAATCAAACCACCATTCCCCTCTCTCTCCCCCCCCCCCCCCCCCCCCCCCCCCCGGCCAGGAAGAGCCAAAAAGCCAGTAATGTCAATGGTCCCAAACTGTTGTACAAGCGAGTTTCAGGACAGGGGAGGTACGTGTTCACTGTGATATCTGAAACAGTAATCAGAACCAAAAATGAGAGCACAAAGAAAGAAAGAAAGAAGTATTAACACGTTGGCTACGGAGCCTGATGTGTCATGAATTAACTCTATGGGAATGACAGAATCTCAGAGGCAATAGGTTAATATAAATTTGGGGGTGTTGCAGCACCCCTTGCTCCTATGCGCTTAATGAGTTCATCCGAGATTCAAGCCTCCTCCCGACCCTCTCCTTTGCAGGTTGCGTCAGCCAGCTGTTCGTCGACGGCGTGGAGAAGGTGCTGGACAGTGCCAGGACCATGGTGGGCGTGGAACAGTGCCCGACTTGCGCGGGGAACCCTTGCGCCAACGGAGGGACTTGCGAGGAAGCTCGGGCAGAACAGGGCTTCCAGTGCCTTTGTCCTGAGGGCTTCAGTGGGACGCAGTGCGACGACGTCAGTGAGAGATGCGTAGAAGGTAGGAACTGAAAAACCGACACAAACACAAATCACAGATTTCTCCCCTAGCATTAGAATGTATCTGATGATTTTGTCACGCAAAATTGTCACCTTTACCAGAAGTGGTGATAATTTAATTATGTAACGTTGCCCGTCTTCCTCAGTCTAGTTTTTCTCATGTTGACAATGTAGAATTGTAAAGGTTTCTTCTTCTTTTTTTCATTCAGTATATTTTAACACAATTTGGGGACTGACCAAGTGCACATTTTAACCCTTACTTAAAAGAATAAAATATTCAAAGTTAATCACGTTTCTGTATTTCGTGAGAGTGTGCATTGTTCAAAGGATGCCTTTACATCACTGGTTTTGGCATCTGGGTGATTGGTAATGTTTGCTTTGTCACAATATTGTGTTTCTCAAGGTTTTATCAAGGATGTCGGAGCATCTAAAGCAAACAGTACCACACACTTGTTGTCAAAACCCATGATGTTAGAGCGTCTTGTAAATTCTCAATGGACTTGATCACATACAATCTCACAAACGTGATCCAAATGTGACCCCAAAATTTTCCAGTGAGGTTTGCATGAAATCACAACCACACCTTGCCCCTCCCCCCCCCCCTTTCCTCAAATTCTTTTCACTTGGTGTATAATATTCTTTCACACCTACTAATTTCAAACCAAAAATCCTGAAGTCCTTTCATGGATTCATTATTTTTTGAGTAAAAGTAGCAACAGTGATTTTGATATAAGTCACTGATTAGTCTCATTTATGTTTTTATTACATTGATATTTAGCTTTCACCATATTTAAAGAGTGTATTTATTACCATTTCCATAATATATACTATCGTTTGGATTCATGATATAATGTTATTCATGTTCTACAATAAAACTGAGAACAGTTGCATATGTTCACTTTTTGAACTGCCCTATGTTTTGACAATTTTTATTTCAGTTGTTTCTTGTCAAATTGTAAAAGGAAAGTAATCTCATAGATAAAAAGTACATTTTCTAGATTTGATACTTTTACAAGATCGTTTACTTCAAAGTATTATCCAAACCACATTTTTTTCAAATTTACATATTTTGTTGACATTTGGTCATGTTTTTAGTTGAAAAGCTGAATAATTAGATGTATTCATATGTTGGAAAAACATCACTCAAAACTCAATTTTGTTAAAATTCAGTCATTATTTCATTTCATATTATTCATTCAGTAACAAATTGTGTTTGTATATTATACACTGAGAGTAAAAGCATTTTCTTCATCCAATCAGAGTGTCACCCCATGTATGACCTGCTGTGATTCATCCTTTAAGCTTGGCTAAGTCCCCCCCCCCCCTCCCCTCGCAGATACAACACACCAGTACTTGGATGAAGTGCCCATAAATTCTAGAATCATATCTTTCTTTTCACCTCTGTATGCTTGTGGTGTACAGGAAGTAGTATGTAGCATTATATTTATATTCTATCTGTCTGAGATATCCCTACCTCACTGTAGATATGTCATTACCAATCTTGTATTGCCCCTTCCCCTCTTGCAGAAATGGATTGTCCCACCCTTATGAGGTTGGCCATTGCTATATCAGCTTCAGATTACTAGTTGCTAGTCTTTTCTCAGTCAAATGCAGTTTGCGTGAATTCTATCACACAGTGTGTTATTATGCTTGATCATTGATATACTGATTTTGTGAATGACATGAGCAAAAATACTTGAAATCTGAATTTGATCATAAAATAATATTTAATTAGCTTACTTCGTAACTATCAGTGATTATTACTCAGTAATTTACACATACCTTTTGAGTTTGGTTAGAAAAATTCATGCACATTTGACTAGGTAAAGACTACCAAATCTAGTAATGCGTCATTGATGTATTTTCTTCATGTACAGTTTAATTATGTTATGTGTGCAGTAAAAGGTCATATGTCTGGCATTTTGTTTGTTTATTCTTCAAAATTTACAAAAAAAAATCAGTGACTGGATGAAAAATTCTGAGGATATTTTTGTAGTTGTGGTGACAAACTGTCTGCCCATGATTTTGGTTACATATTTTAACAAATTAGGTAGAAAATATTGTAAATTCAAGTTTAAAACATGAAAAGGTAACATGATTCAACTACATGTACTAAGGAAAAATTTGATTTGAAATACTGATATTTCCTGAGAATCAATCAACATTTCACTACTGTAGCAAAAACCACAGATTTAAGAGGCAGAGTGTTTCTTTTCATTTCACAAAATTACAAAAGAATGGCTTAGATGATAAGTTAGCCTACATATTAAATGGAAATATAACACATAAATAGATGAATGAATAGATAAGTAATTAAATAAAAAGATAAATTAGTCAATGAAAAAATCAATTTATTAAATCAAAAAAAAATAAAAATAAAATGCATGACATGACTATACAATGTACACATTACAATACAATAAATGGATTCTCTCATATCAGTCTCCAACCACTGTTCGGTCCTGTTATTGATTGTTCGGACTTTTCTTGTCTTTTGTCAAATGACACACACAAATAGTGTGAATGTTAATTTTACAGATGACTGTTAATTAATTTTTTTTTGTAAAGAATGAAAGAATGAATGTTGGTCACATGATATGCGAGCATCCATTTTTAAACGCTTGTAGTCATATGTGCATGGTGTGCAGTGGTACATTAGATTTCCCCCATATCATGATGCTTGCATCATTGATCGCGTCCCTGCTGCACTAGAATTGAAGTGGTTCCTTGTATTCGAACAGAACAAAAACAAACAAAATTTAGAAAATGTTTTTTTTTTGGGGGGGTTAATATTGTTTTGACAAAATATATAATTGTGAAGGACTTGTGTTATTCAAATTAAACATACTAACTTAAAAAGCAAATTACTTCCCACTCTTTGGAAGAAGATGAGAATCACAATCAAATTAAATCTTAAAAAATTGAAGTCGCAAATATGCAGCACAAGATATATACAATGTCCATAGAGCTGTAATTTCCATGGCATGATAAGAGTTAATATGCCACATCCAGCTACCCAAAGATAAATTTCACAATTTACTTTTACAAAAATGGCATTCCTGACTTAATTAATCTAAACATTCCTGAATATTTCAGTTAGTTTCTTGCAGTTAGGAGAAACAGGAATTCAGTAATTTAAAAAATATATATATTATTGTTTTGGAATGATACAAGGAACCAACTCATTCATTAGACCCCTCCATCATCCACTGCAGACCTCCAAATCAATTTTACAAACTATCAGAAAAACAAAAATTGATACTACCAGTTTTTATAATGAAACAAATAATTTCTGCCCCATGTTTATGGATAACCATATCTCGGAATTTCTCGCAACCCATCATTTTGATTGCACTTGGTTCACTTTCCGCCCCAAACCGTAACGTTTTTCTAGGTTTGTGTGGTGGGGGCTCTTGCATCAGTGATCCCGGACCGCTGGGCTACATTTGCGTCTGCCCCATCGGTAGAACTGGACAACATTGTGAAAATGGTAAGAGAACCCAAAAACCAACAACAGTGAAGTCGTAAGAAGGACACTTTTTTTCGTTTCTTTGCTTTTCATCACTTTTGAGGTTCTTTGGTATATTGCATTGGTGCAGAATTGCTGCAGATTAATAACCCTTTTTTGGATGGTCTTTTTTACCCCAATTTTCAGGATCTAATCTGTAAATGACTTATGTAATTTGCAACAATACTGCAGCAATGTATACCAAGGAGCCATTTTAGAATAATTCTGTCTTTTGAATTTGCATTTTTCATTATTATTTTCTCCTTTTAATTTCAGATATTTTATTTTAGTAGTATTATTATATTGCTGCCAAATATTAATTTTTCAATGTATTAAATTGCTTATATTTTTTGCTTGTTCTTTCCATATCAAAGTGTTCATATTAGTTTTGAATTATTTCTCATATAGCCTATATTACCCCATCAGAAAAATATGTACTTTGACAGTGACATATCCATATATTCAGAATTGGTTCATGATAAGGAAATCACATTAAAATGCTGATTAGTTAAAAACATGTTCAAGAAAAAGCATGATGAAATGGTATTTAAGTAGTTTGATATACTATTTTGGAAAGGGATTTGATTCTTTGCTAGATATTAATGTAACAAATACTGTCATTGTTTGCATTTCTTTTCTGGACAGTGCAAGAAATGATGTATGTGTATGTGCTTTCTGGGAATTTACTAAACCTCAAATGTTTATATGTGGTGAAGAACATTGCTTGTCATATTATTTCAAGGAAAGATATGTATATATATTTCTGTATTGTGAAAGCATAGTACCAATAACAACAGCTTCAGCTTCCCTGTGAGAAATAAGGGTTATTTCCCGTACATTCAGTTCTTTCGCTTATTTATGTGTATTTATATATATTTAAAATCATGTGCTTTTAGTTTATGATCATGAAAAATCTGTGTATATCTCAATTAGCCATGCCTATCAATATGTTTAAATGTTATGCTTATTTATTCTAAACATTCCCCACCAATCAGCTGAGAGCGGTCATTCAACAGTCTTCATTACTGGAGTACAGGGCGATTATGGTATTTCTTATGCTTTTGTTTAAAATTGCAATATTTCCTCTCAGAGTTTTTGCACCGCTGTGAAATTCATCTTTTTTTTCTCCTCCCCACCGTAATTAATTCTTGGCTCCATTTCAGCAAAGCATTCCTAACTTCATCTTTCCAGTAAAAGCAGTCTTAAGGTTATCTCAGATCCATAGTTCACAGTTGACCTTAATCTGGATTTCTGAGTATTCCTGTGACATTTGAAAGAGCAGAGTCTGCTCTTTCTTGATGAGGTATAACTCATATAACCTTAACACCTTATTAACCCTTTGGATGCTATAATGTAAAATATAGTTGAAAATCTCGGGGGTCCGAGAGATTTTTCATTAATTAATTTTTTAAAAAATAAAGACATTCAGAATATGTTATTGCTGGGATATGACTTTTGGGCATAAAGCTTCCAAATTAAAACAAATCCCCAAAACTAAAATTGGACTTTAACTCATTGGAGACAATTTGATATTACTATGACACGCCTTTTCCGTAGACCACGACACAGGTTAACTCATACTTAGTATCCAACAGGTTGAATAAAAGTGGTGAGAGATACCACTTAAACTATCAATTTGTTATCAGTTATTATTTAGCCATTATTCCAAACATTAAGAGATTCAAGCCCAAAATTGGTATAGATCTGTTCAGTGTAAAAAAGTGACATACGCCATGGCTGGAGGGCTTCTAGAGCACAACAAAAGATGATGCAATAACCCAGGTTTACAGCTGTTCCTAAACTAAAGAAATACAGAGATGAGATACTCATCTTTTGTTATACTCTTGGAAGCACCCTTCCCCCAGCTATGGATAATGAAGTAATATCTCATTCTCAAAACAGAATATAGATACTTTAATTACCAAGGCAACCAAATAAATGCCCCACCCCCTCCCTTTGTAGTCATTGATAACAACTTAAAAATATGACTGGAATGCTTGAAAGATGCGATAAAGAATGTTTTGCTGAACTGGTTCGTGGTGTTGTTGCCTTTTAGCACTCCTATCCTTTTTACTACTTTGAATATTAATGATGTCATCATTCAGTATGTTCCTGCATAATTGTGCATATGATTAATAGTTTTCCCCTACGATTTTAATTTTTTACTCCCTGCATAAGCCATAACTCTGTTGAATCAAACCTGCTAATTAATTTTAATAATAATGATAATAATGATATGAAATTGATAAAAGATTATCTAATAAAGATACAGATGATAATAAATGGTGAGAGTAATACTAGCTCAACTGCTGCTGCTGCTGTTGCTGCTACTATCACTTACTACTACTACTTCTACATACTATCACTATGACGACTACTTTTACAGCCACACATTCTGCTACTACTACTTTTATGACTACTTCTACTACTACCAATATTGGTGTAATGCTACCACTACTGCTGCTACTACTACAACTATTTCTATGACTACTACTATTACTACTACTTGTACAACCACCAGTACTACTACTACTACTTCTACTGCTACTACTACTTCTACTGCTACTACTATGCTATTACTACTACTACTATTACTACTACTACAACTACTACTTTGCTATTATTTTACGTCTACTGCTACTACTACTACTACTACTACTACTACTACTACTACTACTACTACTACTACTACTACTACTACTACTACTATAACTACTACTACTAGCACCAACACTAATGATAACAGCAGTAATAAAAGTAACAATGAGTAGGAGGGGAATCAACATTCTATTTGTTATAGATTTATGTCCGTTTCGCTGCCACAATCATGATTCCCTTCACATCTGTATGTTTCTTTCAAACTTTTGTTTTTCTAAAATGTGTTTGGCAAATCTGCTGCTCTATGTCTATCACTCATTCTGATTTATGTGTGTGTTTCTCATTTTCTTTTGTCACAAAGTGACAAATTGTCAGTTGACGTTGCAGTTTGGGATGTTGGGTACAAATTGACCTTTTCACACACCTTGTTAATAAGTTTAGGCAACAATCCAGAATTATTTCAAAAGTTCCCATGCTGACTAATAGAATTTTTCTTTCCAAACAATTGCGAGACAATGTAAGAGAACAATCTCAATGTTCGTTTGACCTATGCTGATTCACAGACATTGTTGTGAGCTTGTCCATTTGGTTGATGGGGTCAGTGTTTTGAATATCATGTTTATTGAGTGTTACACTCCTTCAACAGTCACTCTAGGAAACCAACACCCAAACAATTGTAGTGGAAGCTGTTATTTTCAAATTTAAACTGCACTGAAATGTACCAATGAAAATGAAAATGGTGATCAAATTAATATCCCTGCAAATAATTTACAAGATTATTGTCGTGGGCCTGTTTGTAAAGTTCCATATACGAGCTTCAAGAAACATTGTATTAGATTTCTAGTGATCTTATATCAAGGTTATTTTTTTTCTACAAATAAGTATGACAGGTCAAATTGTGCTAGACGTGACTAAAAATGTCATAAATCATAAATACACACATGAAATGTACATGTTTTGGGTGTTGGTTTCCCAAACTCTCACAACTGTAATACATGTCCAATGAGAAATAGACAAAATCAATGTTGGTTAAAAATATCTGGGAGCTTTATTCATCACAGCCACCACTAAACTTCATTAAATCACTAACATTATGTATGCAGTGCAGGCATTTATTCGAGAAATAAAATTTGCTATATTGAACATAAAATTGCTGGAAAAATGTTCACTTTGCTGACATACCTGTACAAATTAAAATGCAAATGCATCAAAGTCATAAAGTCTTGCAAATTTTCTGTCATAAAGCAAAATTGTGAAAATATAATTTTTGTTTTCAAAATATATGGCATAAATTATGAATTGTTTCACATTAGAACTTTCAGCATATGAATCTAAATTGACTTCATCATTTGTGTTAGTTTCTGGATGTGTTTATAACATTTCAATGATTTTGTCTATTGGTGACATTAAAGGGATAACATCGGTGCCATTTTTTCTTCAGGTTTATTCACTTCACTTAAGATTAAGTTTTACTGCAAAGTAAGCTTGTATATTGTCCCTGGGGTAACAAGACTTTATATCTCCAAAATGTTCAGGAGAGCCCAAAAACATGGCTGCCTTAACACAGTAACAAATGGGATAGCCATCATATTTCCTGGCAACAGTGACTCTGTTTTGAGATTTGAAATTTCAGATTTGGACAAAACAAAATTTTGGCTTCCTGCCTACAAGATTACATAAAACCCTATTTTCATGAAAAATTGAGATACAAGGTCGTATTACTCCAGAGACGAATACTCTTTTTGTTCTAATTATTAACTATTTATGATATATTATGAATTTCAATAATTGTGTGGAGGTGGTGGGTACACTGTTTTTATCAGGTTTCAATGTCATGTTTATTGTTTCAATCACATGTTTTTCTCGAAATATGTCTCTGACATTTAATTGTTAATATTGTTTATATACAAGTTATTGTTCATATGATATATGTGAATCATCATTTTTTTTAATGAAATGTTCAACAAAATGCAGCCTTCGTTCTTGACATCCAGAAATGAGAGTTTTGCCAGTTTAATAAAATCCTGCTAAGATTGAAACATCAGGCCCTATCTCATTTTAAAGTTAAATATTCTCAGACCGCTTTAGAGAATAATCAGTTTGAATTATTAAAGCACATTTTTCGTGTTAAATGAAAGTGAAATCATATGACAATTGTAATGTGCCCAGAATCATATACAGGCTGTATTCATAAATCATTTACTACAATTTATGTTGCATTAGAACTTGGCCCAAAATTAAAACCAATAGTAGTAATATGAAAACGGATTCTTCTTAAGTTTTACTTTTATCTTCTGTATTAATATTCGTTTGATTTTTTTTTTAATGACTGTATTCTTGACTGCAAATCTTAATTTGTAATATCTATATAATTGAAAACTGTGGTCTTACACTTTTCAAAGAATCTATGGGGGGGGGGGGCGGGTGAGAGTGTGAAGGTTTGTTGTTTTATTTGCAAATTAACTGTTGAATATCATCAGCGTGAAGATTTAAGGAATTGATCAATGGCTATAAACCAACAAGTTTACGATTATCTTTACCTTTACCTTTTATAGAAGTATTGACACGACCTTAGAGATACTGTATGCATAATGTTCTTGCATGAGTTTACCATTTTAAGTACAATCCCTCCAAAGTGTGTTAAACTCTTTGTATGACAACAAGTTGTGTGTTCTAATTCGCAAGTATACATTGCTGTGTTTATAATGCTTTTTATTTCTTCTGATTGATATGTGATTAGTCCCAAAAAATGTTGGCCTAGCTATGAGTACTTTAACAATAGTGTGTGCCGTCTAAAAAGGATTCTCACACATAGTTTACTTCTTGTGCAAACTGGCTGCTACATGTCGTTCTAATTGTTATATGACCTGTATTTGTTGTGTCCTGTAAATAACAATGTATAATTGCCTGTCTTATTGAAAGTATTGTTTCATAACTTCACAAGATTGATCAATGATCATTGTCGATTCTTTTGCCGGGGGAACTAGTTCAAAGTTGATCGACAATAACATAATGCCTAGAACACTTAAATAACATTTATAAAAAGGACTTGGTATGTGTAAATGAACTAATATGCTAATGACTGACATTTTAATGTGATTAATTTTATCTAATTCTATTACTTGTCACTTGATGTTGGTCTGTGTGGTAAAATAATTTGTGAATTGCTGAAAATTTGAAAACTAATGATTATCAAAACCTAATGAAATAAACTGTAGATAAGTTTCCTAATTTTTTTATGCAAGTCCCTGTTTTCCTAAGTTTACTCCAACAATGTACTAGTACATTGAGTGCATTTGTAATTATTCCATTTCAAATTACGGGGTGGCATAGTTTGTTAGGGGAAAATTATTTTTATAATTGAACTTGAGGTAAGTCTAAAATACACAAAGACATCAGTGGATGTGTAAGAAAATCATAAATTTTCATCATTTTCCTGTTTTTCCACAATCACTGTGCTAAATGTTTACTGCTTGTATTCTATTGGCAGTGCCGTATTACATGCATATCTTTGCTTACATGTCTGAAATACCAAATTCTCTTATCTCGAGATTTCATGAAATTGTTTTGTTTCTGCATTTATGTGTCATCAGATATATGTTCTGCATTTACATGTATATGGCAAACGTGTAGTCCTGCTTTATTAATGTATTGTTAAATTAGTTTGTCTGTTGAAATGAATTCTGTGGTGTGTAGGACAGGATACTATGTGGTATTCCATGCCTACAGATTGCTCTATTTATTTCTTATAAATTTACATCTCTTAGAAAAAAAAGTATTAGACAATCTTTTAGACACTTATTTCTGATAAATTAATATCTCTTTGAAAAAAACAACAACAGTTAGTTAATCTTTTAGATAGATGAATAAATTGTAGCATTTAGATATCTCGATTTCTAGCTGGTTAGTCTTTTCTTATACAATATACAAATAAATGCATATATATATTCTATCATCTTCTCTGATTCTGTCTTCGAAATAATTGTTAGTTACTCATTGAGTTCATTTTTATCATGAAGAGCAAGCTGTTTTTTCATCCTGTGCCGTTTTACTAAATTTCACTTGAAGTTTAGCTTTTATTTTCCAAATCCTAGCAGACCAATAAGCTGCCAGAAATGACATGAGAAATCTGTTGTACAATAAAAGTAAATTATATTGTAGTGAGAAAATTAAAATTAGTGCAACAATTATTTTAAACTACTTATTGTTATTGTCAAAATATCAAAACCAGTGCAACAAATCTTTTAAACTGCTTACTTTCATCATCAGCATGCCTTTACTTAAAATTTAGTGTTAGTCTTGGTGTGAAATAAATGACTGGACCGCATGGTTTGCCATTGTGCTAATCTTAATAGTTGAGTGGGTAACACAAACATTTAACTAGCAAATTAATGAAAAAAAAGTATTGAAAAAGGATAATGATATCGATCTCCGCTTTCCTTTCATTTCATTATCTTCTTCATCTAGGCATGCCAGTCCAGGATCCCTCCTTCCAGGGTAATTCCTTCATCTCATATCCAGGCCTAACCCAGGCCCATCGCCAGGTCCAGATTGCCATGATGTTCAAGCCCACGTCCGTCGAGGACAGTCTCATCTTGTATAACGGCCAGGGCCCCAAGGGGAAGGGTGACTACATCACGCTGTTCATCATGAACAACAGACTGGTCTTCCAGTATGATAGTGGATCTGGTAAGCTTCAGGTTACTGTGAAATGGTTTGAATTGAGTTCCCTTTGCCCATTCTGGTTTGATTTGGTCAATCGTGGGTTGATTTGACCTAGCCGAGATTAATTTGGTCTATCCTGGGTTGATTTGGTCTATTCTATAGATTCGGTCTATCCTGTTTTGATTCAGTCTACCCTAGATTGATTTGGTCTATAATGAGAAGATTTTGTGTGCCCTAGATTGATTTGGTCTTTAACAGGTTGATTTGGTCTACCATAGATTGAGTAGGTGTATTCTGGGTTGATTGGTTCTACTTTAGATTGATTTAATCTATCGTGGGTTGATCAGGTCTACCTTAATAAGATTGATTTAATCTATCGTGGGTTGATCAGGTCTACCTTAATAAGATTGATTTAATCTATCGTGGGTGGATTGGGTAGACCTAAATTGATTTGGTCAATCCTGCCTGGGTTCATTTGATCCTTGTGTAGAATTGATTCTTCTGGGGTTGATTGGTCATACCCGAGTTCTACTTTAGATTGATTTAATCTATCGTGGGTTGATCAGGTCTACCTTAATAAGATTGATTTAATCTATCGTGGGTTGATCAGGTCTACCTTAATAAGATTGATTTAATCTATCGTGGGTGGATTGGGTAGACCTAAATTGATTTGGTCAATCCTGCCTGGGTTCATTTGATCCTTGTGTAGAATTGATTCTTCTGGGGTTGATTGGTCATACCCGAGTTCATGTGGTCCATACTGGGTGATTCAGTTTCTCCCACTGCTTCTAAGGACCAGAGGACCTCTGTGTTAATATGATAGGAATAGTTGGAAGCAGTAGTTTCATATCAAGTGAAGATAGCTAGGAATACCATTTTATGATGTACAAGAATGTGTGTATGATATAGTAACCCATATATCTGTGGGTGATGATGATGGAGATGAACATGAGGAGGAGGAGATGGTAGAGGAGATGGTAGAGGAGGGGGAGAGGAGAGAGGAGGGGATGAAGGAGGAGGGGAAAAGTAGAGGGGAGGGTGAGGGAAATAAAGGAAAGTAGAGGATGTGATTAGGAAGAGAGGGAGAAGGAGAGTAGGAGGTGGAGAAAGAGGAAGTGTAAAGAGGGAGGGTAGTGGAGGGCAGGAGGAGGAGGGAGATGAGAAGGAGAAAGAAGGATGGAGGATAGGAAGAGGAAGAGGAGGAGGTGGAGGAGAAACTGCAGGAGTTGGTGATAAGGATGATGGCTAGGTGTTGAGAAAGAAGCGCAGGAACAGGCTTATTATTTTGGGGGGTATTTATATGTTAATACAGGAAATCATATTGATTTAAATGTTGTTAAAATAATGAGTAGTGTAGTAAGTACTAGCAGAAGTAGAGGTGGAAGAGATGAAGTAGTTGGAGGAGAAGTATTGGAAGTGAAAGTAGCCATCTGACAGTAGTATTATAATATATAGCAGCATTCTCTCTACCACACTAACAAGTTTCCCACCATCCGTTTCCATCCCTCAGGTCCTGCTGTCATCGAAAGTGCCGAGGACCTCGAGGTGGACCGGTGGTACACTGTGGTCGCTGAACGTAACCGCCAGGATGGCTCCCTGCAGATCGACGACCTGGAGGCGGTTAAGGGTCAGTCACCGGGAAGCAGCCGGGGCTTGAACCTCAAACTTCCTCTCTACCTGGGAGGTATCGACAGCTACGCTGAGATACCGGCCAGACTGGGGCTGCAGAAGGGTTTCGAGGGTTGCATCACTGAGGTAATGATCAAAAAGTTGCTAGAGCAGCTAACTGATTGTCTGATGTATTCAAATTATTAACCTGTTGCCTCCAACACTCTGAAAATCCCATAGAGTTAACTCAGGATACATCCAGTTCCCACAGCCAACAGGTTAATAGTAGTTAGTACTTCTAGAATTAGAGCTTGGAGAAGTAGTAACTGGAGGAGGAGTATTAGAACTGGTAACAGCAGTCTGAAAGCAAAGAGCTTCTTTTTTTTGACATGTTTCATAAAAATTATAGATCAGCAGTTGAGATCTTAAAAATACAGAGAGTGTCATATAAAACAGTATATATTACAGCACATTTCATCTCTCTGTAATTCATTTCATAAACTTTGTCCACCTAGGATTTTTAAATATAACAATGTCAGAATTCATAGCCTCTATAAGTTCATCATCTGCTGGTGTGGCTGCCTGAAAATCAGTAGATGACAAGTTCAAATCTGCTGGTTTCTTTTCCTGACATATTTGTTAAAAAATGGGTCAGTTGTTTATGATCTTTAAAATACAGAGAACATCAGTTGAAAAAGTATATATCCCCGCTCATTTCACCTCTTTGAGTAATCTCTTTCATTCATTTAATAAACTTTGGCTGCCTTGCACTAGAAACATGTCATAATTAATTTATTATATCTACCCACCATCAGGTTGAGATTGATGGAGAGCCCCTGGATCTGATTGACGCGGCCGAGACTAGCCATAACATACACGATTGTGGAGAGACCAACATATGCGAGAGGACACCTTGTAGTAATGGAGCAACGTGCACACCAACAGAAGACAACCTAGAGTATTCATGTACCTGCCCCTCTGGGTTCACAGGTAATGCTACCGCAGGCGCCATATTTTTCCCTTCTTACCTAGCGCATCAAACTGTTGCCAAAATACCTACCAGTTGCTGTGTTTTGTAAACTATTTTAACTTCTGTTGTAACTTTTATCTTACAGTATTATTTGCTATCACATTGAAATCTATTGTAAAGTATTCTGAAATATCATCTTATGATGATTTTAGTCAGGGCATAACCACGCCCAGCAACATGCCCATCAATGAAATATAGCCCAATAAAATAAAGGACTACATTACTGTCATAGCCTAGGAAGGTCCTGCATGGTCAATTGCATCAATTGTTATTAATACACACTTTCTCTTGGACAGCCAAGAAAATGAGCTTGCTCCTTTGCAAGGATAGCGATGCAGAAAATGAGGGGAAAGATGTTTATTTTGAGAGATATATTATGAGAGATATTATGAAAATGTTTATATTTTTGTTTACTTGATAACTTTTTCTTGAGTTTAATCATTTAATTTCCATTTATGGGGTGAAATGCCATCGGCAGCTTGCTGCAACAGCTGGAACAAACTGCCCAGCTGCCTCATACGCAAGAAGAAGAAGAAGAAGGCAGCTAGCTGTTAGACAGGTCCAATGAAGTCCTACATATAAGATAAATGGTACCTTAGGGTACTAAATAGAAATCCTCCATTTTGTTAAATTATTTTTTTAGCACTGTGCCCTGGGTTACATAACTGTGAACAAGCTATGTTTGAAGTGTGAAAATAACAACTTCACCTTCATATTCACCTCACTTTTCATAAATTTATATCTTTTTATTGTGCACTTGCACATCCTCTGAATCATAGCCACTGATATCAGTGATCATAACTGAAGAAAATACATTTTTTAGACACAAGAGAGTGCTACACACAGTGGTACACCGGGGTGCAACGGTACCCCAGGGTAGTGTGTGCTGCATCATGTATCATTTCAATTGATCCATTGAAGTTGATTTGATTTTGGTAAAACACACATTTTCCATAGCATTTGTTTATAAATGAAATTTGCAATGCTACAAATTGATCACATTCATTCATTCTATGGTTGTGTGTAGGTCGTCATTGTGAGACCGAGATAGGTGCCTGTCTTCTAGACCAGCCCTGTAACAATGGAGGAAGCTGTGAGCCACATGACGGAGGCTACATCTGTCTCTGCTCGCTAGGATTTTCGGGAGAAACCTGTGAAAATGGTAAGTTTGTTTTTGTCACAGTTCATTTTTCCCATGTTGTCCTTACTGTTATCCATAGACTGTTATATCATCCTGCTGATCTGAAAGCAATGATAACAACTGCTCAGATGATTAGATTTGGTATTACAGTATTATACTTCTGTGTGTGTTGGGGCATTGCGGTGCTTGATAGCGTTAACAAACTCTGCGCCTCTTGTTTACCAAATATGCCAAGGTCAAAAAGTTTTTATTGAAATTGAGAATGTTAAGTAGACACCAAGTACATGTATATTTCTGGAGTGCATCATATTACATATTCAGGAGACGGAACCCCCCCCCCCAAAAAAAAAAAAAATAATAATAATAATAATAATAATAAATAAATAAATAAAAAATAATAAATGAATAAATAAAAATAAAAAATGAATAAATAAAAAAATATAAATATATTGCTCACTTGGGATATCATTCATTTTACCCTGTGACATTGCTTTTTTGTGTGGGATTGAAATCTGAGATCTGGACAGAAAAATATGGTTTCATAACAGCCAGATTACATAGATTTTTTTTTTAAAACAGAGATTGAGTAAAGAAGGTTTGTCTGCCCAGCTATACATGTTTTCGATTTCTGATGTCTTCACAAGTACAATTAGAGGTTTCTTTTTTATTTCATTGTGAATAATGAATATTGACTCTCGTGTTTATTTTCACCTTTTTTACTTCACAGTTGAACGATTTAACTTCAGTGCTGCATTTGGTTTAACCAGCTACCTCAAACTACCCAAGGATATCATCCCAAGGGGCAGAGGGTAAGTTAACTTTAACCCTAATCAGGCTTGGCTTCTTTGTTTTTTCCTTTTTGGCTTTTTGCTGAAATTTGTGGGGACACATTTGCGATCAAAAACAGCATAAAATTAATCAATTTCAACTAGTAAAAGAAAATATAATCATACATTTATGAATTTGGCTGAAAACACAATTTGTACTAAAGTGAATTTGGTCTGACGTGCAAGTATGAAATGTTATGTAACTTCAGAACCGCATACCTGGATGTCGCAAAGTTGGTCTCAAAAGAGGCGTGAGATTCAAGAGAAAAGTCATGAAACACTGTGGCAACTGCCAAAAAAAGATGTGAAGTATGTAAATAAGTAAATAAATAGAAAAAATAAAAGTATTACTGCTTAGTATATATTTCATATTATTTCCTTTTTTCTACAGAAGCAGCGTTATAACAGAATTCATCAGTTTCAGTATCTCAACTACCTCAACAGAGGGTCTTATCCTGTGGCAAGGAATGGTAGGTATCAAGGATTGGAAGTCTGCTTTAATTAAGGCCACCACGCACTTTACATTTCAACTCTGAGTTTTTAGCTGGATCAGAAGATGTATGTTGTCCCGACGACTGTAATTTTACCTCTCATTTGACAAGTTGGTAGGGAAGAATGAACATAAAACATCTTCCCCAAATGATCGTAAAATTGTGACCTGACTGGGTATATTCATCCAACAAGAATCTTATAAAAGCAAGAAGATATTAGATTTGCACAGAAAAAAAAAAATCTTGCTTCCTAGCTCAAGATTATGTGAGAATCTGTAACCTGAGTTGATGATACACATGTGAGGAGAGGAAAAAGTAACATGTCACATTCAAGTAAATACTTAATGTACAAACAAAAATGACAAAAATACCAATAATTTTAACTTTAGTGGTCAGAAGTAAGTAATGTTTGGTTTGACAGAGTTTTTTGATTATGTGCACTAATTTTTCATTCTTCTCTATCATCCCATTATCAGCCCGAGGGTTCACTTGGTGCTAGACAAGATTTCATCGCAATAGGACTGCACGATGGCTACCTTGTATTCAGGTAAGGGGATGCTGTAATTTTAATACCCCTTCTTATCCCAAGTATGAAGGCATTTACTCCCTTATCGTAACTTTTGTTACTCCCCTCCCCCTCCAAAAAAAAAATGTCTTCCGTCAGCTCTTGTGCAAAGCCTTCAGAAGTATACTTCACAGAAGTGCTAGAATTTGTGATGTGCATTAATAATTTGGCCCCCAACTTTTTTTTTTCCTTCCCCATTCCTCCCCCCCCCCTCCAAGAAAAAGAACAATAAACAATCTTGGTTGTGCAGGGAATTCACTCTAATGCATACTCCTTTTCCATAGTTCTATAATGGCGAAAGATATTTTGACAATTTTACTATGTGGTCAGGAAACTATGAAAGTGTAAAAATTTCAACATTTTTAGTATGGAATTGCCTTCATGCTGCTTTTACAAGTTATTTCAAATAACTTTCTCCATTCAAATTGTTTTCATCACTGCAGTTACCAGCTAGGAAGTGGGGAAACCAACATTGCTTCAACGGTGAGAATAGATGATGGCGACGTCCACAACATCACAGTGACACGGTAGGTCAGAGGTCATTTGGAGTCAAGGGTCATTCATCAAAATTTCTGCAAAAGGGCCATTCATTTTCCATGTTATATATGCTTGAATTCCGTGTTTTGGTGGAAATCAGGAAAAAAAAACTTTGATAAGCAGCAGTGAAGTATGCATATCATATTTTGTTGTTTGATGTACAGGTAATTACAGTACTTACCCATGCATACATTTAGTGTTTCATGCAGGGACAAGTATAGCAATAGAGCAATGTTCTTTTAACCCGTTCAAGACGAGTGACGAGATATCTCGTCACGAGGTCTATGGGAAATGCGTGTTTAAGCGAAATCAAATCGTCTCCAACGGGTTAATGGTGCAAAGTGAGGCTTCTCGTACCGCATGTCAGGGCTAACTTTTGTCAGAGTGGTGAATTAAACACAAGACTCAAGGAGAAAGGGTCAGGAAAGCTTGGTGCACACAAAAACAGATGGCCAAGTTATCACCAAAAATTTGAAGGGAGACCCCCATGCTTTTTAGGGTTAAGCAGTCCCATGAACTTGGGCAAGAGGGGATTTGTATTGTGTGTTTTTGTATTAGCTTTGCACCAAGTTTCATGTATTTCGGTTTTCATGATGTGTATGAGGCAAGCAAAGTTTTGATTTTTCCATCAATATAGCTGTCTGTGCTAAATAATTGACTTACTGGAGCATGGTACTCCTGTTCTTCCTCTACAGGCAAGGCCGTGAAGGCACTGTGCTGGTAGATGACCTGGATATAGTCAGGGGGTCATCAGGAGGAGCTCTTAGAATGCTGAATGTCAAGGGATCACTATTCTTAGGTGAGTTAACATTGGATGTATTTGATCCCCCATCCCCAAACATTCTCACCTCTCCCAGGGTTTTGTCACCATCCCCGCATCTTCATCCCTTCTACCCCACCCCACCCCCGAACACATATAATGCTGAATGTCAAGGGTTCACTATTCTTAGGTAAGTAAATATTAGTTGTATTTGATCCCCCATCCCCAACCATTCTCACTTCCCTCAGGGTTTTGTCGCCATCTCCACATCTTCATCCCTCTCAACCCACCCCCCCCCCCAAAAAAAAGGAAAACAAAAAACAAAAAAATTGAATAGATGCATCCATAATTATTTGCCAAAATACCTTCGCACCCTCACCTTGACCTTCTTTAGTTGCCTTAAAAAAAGGATGTATGCTGTATGAGAAAATCAGTGTTTATTTATAAATGTCCCCCCTCCCTACAAAGAATAACAAAACTCTTACCAACTTGCAAATTCAGGCTCGAACCTTTGTTACTGAATCAAATGCCCTTTTCTCTCTTAAATTGTTTGTATGTATGATTATCTTATTTGTAAGTTTAACAGTAATGATGTTGCAAATATGATGCCTGGATTTTTGTTAAGTTCTTCTCAAATTTGTAATGGTCCCATTACTTATATACCAATGTGCTTGTTATCCTTATATACATGTATACTTACTATTTATAATGCGCAATATTTTGTACATTGTCAATTTTGTCATTTTCTTTTGAACAGAAGTGGCAAGTCAATTCAATTCAAAATTCAAATGGTTTTTCATTTCTTTACCCAGGAGGTGCACCTGATGTCGCGCCATTAACGGGAGATAAATACTCGACGGGCACGGAGTCGTGTATTGGAGACCTACAGATCCAAATCGACGACAATCCATCGCATATCGTCAACCTGTACCAAGAGGCACTGGATGGAGTTGACGTGGCCAGCTGCGAGTTTTGATGAACTCTATCCCGGCCAAACCCCTTACCTAATCCTTGTCCGCCCCCCACCCATGTCTGAGTAGGCTTATCCTTCTGCGATTTTAGTAGGATAGACCTAGTGAATATTAAACCAGTGCCCTGTTCGTCTTCTCATCTCTGCTTTGTGTCTGTAGCTTTCATCCAGGAATGCCAGTTATCAGGCAAAAGCCTGAATTCAGACCCTGGCAATTAATTTTCATGTCACATTTCAGGCCGTTTTTGTACAAAATAGCTCATTGTACAAAACTTTCAGGCCCTCTCATAAATTCTAACTGGCATCCCTGTTTCATAGCTACCTTTCAGGAGAAAATAAATTGGGAAAATATTTGTTAGTCAATTTTAGTACAAAGAGGCATAGTGGATTTGTGGCGGTATGGTATCTGAGGCCGTCTTCGAGGCCAATTTGTGGTGGCCTCGTTCCCGGTCTCGGTCCGAGTCTCATGTACAAACCCTATTGGAAAGTTGTGTTTTGGGGCGGCCTCGGTCTCGGAACCTGTGGTCCGGGGTACAACACCGACTTGTGGTAATCATGAATTGTTTGTAATTTGCATCGGACAGAATATTTTCAAATCCTAAAGGAGTACTCATCATGTTACAGCAATTTTGATTTCTAGAAATTTTATTTAGAAATCATGTTTTGTTCCTTTTCAGAATCATGTTTTCATTAAATTTTTACATGTAAATATTAAAGGCAATCGTCCCATATCAAATTTGAGGATTTTAAGCAATTCTGTTAGAAACAGCACAAGTGAATCTATGAAGTTATGCATGATTCTATTAAACAGCCATTTGAATTCACGGGTAATATTCTTAATTGTTAATGAAACATTTGTATGCTTTAAAAGAGGAAATGTGCAGTCGCTTTACAAAAGCAAAACATGTTTTTAACCCGTTGAAGACCAGACACGAGATATCTCATCTCGAGGTCTATTGGAAATGCCTGCTTAAGCAAAATCCAACTGTCTTCAACGGGTTAATAATGGCATGAGCTACAGACCCAAATACAGACATGTACGAACATGCGCACTCGGGGCACAAGACACTAACTTATTGTTTCATCACTTTCATGTTTCCATTGGTTTAAAAACCTAATGCCACACAAGCAAAGAAAATGACGCTCATTGTATTACTTTATGTAAATATTGTTAACCTTTTATAAACAATTTTTATACATTTTCAGACGTTTTTTACAAAACAAGCCTTAATTTAATGTATTATATATATTCTGTTCTGACTATATACAGTGTATATGTGTGTGTCTGTCTGCACTGGAAAATCAAAGAAACACTAGTTTTTGTTTCTCTTTCATAAAAAAAAGAATTATTAAATAATTGAAACAAGCGATTGTAAACTTAGTGCTTTTTATGTTGTTTCAAACTTAGACTATTCATGTAATGTTTTATACTATTAGCTTCCAGGTTAGATGATTTTTATCTGATAATTTTGCTCGTGCATGGATATATTATTCAACACTGTATATTAGACTTATTATTTAGTGTAACATGCATGATCTTTCAGACAAAAATGGTGAATTGTCTTTTAATTTAAACAAAATGTAAATGTTTTTTATTGAAATTGTTACATTTGAACAATTTCGCAACTAACGAGATACTGCCTACGGTAAGGTACTTAGATAATAAAAGAAGTTATTCAAACATGGGTATAGCCCATCAATGCGTAAACCATGTGAACTGTGTGATTTTAAAAAAATATAGTGTGATTTTAATGAAATATGGTGCTGTTACAATATGATAATTTTGAAGTATTTATGATATGAGATCACGTAGATCAAATTTAGTTGCACGAAGATTAATTCGGAGTTCTGTCACGTTTCTAGATCTGTCGCATTATTAGCCCAAACCTCGCCCTTACACAGTTTGGTTAGCATTCCTTTCACTGTTGTGTATGTTCACTATGTTACTCTGTCTCCAAATAGGTGGTCGATTATCCTGTTCTGACCGTTGACCTTTGACCCATTGTCTGAAAAAGTAAACAACCTGTAATCTATTGCAGAATCATCAATATTTTGCTTTTGATGTGAATTACCGATACTGATCAAAATATATAATTTTATTTCTTTTTTATATTCCATCTACACTATTTTTAGTACAGCCAAATTGTGATGTACTATCACAATTTTCAATAATCTTGACACATAAGTTCTCAAGAAATCAATTTTATAATTGTCCATGTTTGATACCAATAAAAAGTGTACTATTAAAAATTCAGTACTTGATTATGTGAGTATACGTTCCTCTTTATTTAGACAAAAAGTTCCTAAAACTTAGTACTTAATCTCCCAAAGCCTTGACTTTTGCACTAATTCCATTTGTAATAAAATATTTCTATCATCATCCTTGAAAAATAGAACATGGGTCTATCTTACTTGGCAGGAGATGTAACCTGTTTCTTCCAAGACTTTTGTTTGTAGATTAATACGGTAGGGGCACAAAGGTCCAGACCATTGCTAAGACAGTTGTGTCGTTGATGGCAAGCAATGTTTTTGTTTTGTTTTTGAGAAAACAATCGTCACCACATTCTCTTTATATACGTGCATTTTATAATGAATAAATTTGTTACGTGGTGTAGACTCTGTAGTAACTATTGCACACCAGAGACTGGTCGTTGGAATAAATCTGCATTGATTTTGTGTCATACTTTGTAAGCTTTTTAAAGAATGAGGAGTATTTATTACTTTTTAAGAAATTTGTGTATGTGTACATCTTTTTGACAATTTCCATCTCTGACCAAATTAGTTTTAAAGTGTTATCATGATGTGGCGTACTTTTTAAAGACCCAACAAAATTTGACATAAACATTTATTCAGTTTTCAAAATCCTTCATTACCTACATGGGCATTTCTTCTTTTTTTAAATCACTTCTATCAGGTTATTGGTACTAATACAGACAAACATGCTGCAAATCTTCGCTGGAGTGACAAAATCATGTATCTCAGATTTGGGTGAAAATGAGTGTTTAATGTAAATGTAATCTTGTACCTTACACAACAGATTTTCTGTCTACCCTATCGAGAAGTCAGATTTCAATCTCAAAAGGTACATGATGTAAATTCATTGTCAGGAGTTTAATTAATGGCTTTTCACTTTGCTTCAATGTTAAGGTAGCCATGTTTTGGGGGCTCTCCTAAATAGTTCATATTTGAAAGAAACAAGGTCTTGTGACCTCAGCGATGAAATTTGACAACTGAATTGGTTATTATGTTTAGTTAACCAAATATTTGCCAATTGTCTGACTTATGCTGCAAGAATACTTGGTGCCCATCTTGACCAAATATCGATAATAAAATCTTTTTCAGTTTGTTTGTTTAAAAAACATACCTCAAAGGCAAGTTAGCATGCACAGATTTAATCGGTTGGAGGCAATATCATTAAAATAATAATACACATTCTCCATAGACCCCAGCCTAAGATGCTTAGTCTCATTCTTAGTCTCCAATGGGTTAAATTCCAAAATGACCGCTTTTGAAGCACATGTACATCCATAGGCCCCATGATCATGATATCACTACATGTGACATATCTATTATACAGGGTGGCCCAGAAAAAATGCTACGAGTACGATCGCTAATTTCTTCACCATTATTGGCAAAATGTCATTAATTTTTATTTCGTTGGTTAGAACATTCTTTTTCCAATAAAATGATACCAAGATCATTGATTTTGAGTAAGGCGTTTGATTCTAGGTCCATTTTTCGGAGGCAATGCAATTTCCCCAAATTTGCCAATTTTTCAACAGCGGCGGTCGAAATATTCTGGCGTCCCAGCTTGCCATACCGGACAAACCGCAATGACAATGGAGACATAGCTTGCATCGTCTTCCTTATGAAAGTGAGGGCATTCCAGCTCTTTTGTCATTGCGGTTTGTCCGGTATGGTAAGCTGAGACGCCAGAATATCACGGCGTTTCGATGACCGCCGCTGTTGAGAAATTGGCTAATTTGGGAAATTGCATTGCCTCCTAGAATCAAAACGCCTTACTCAAAATCAATGATCTTGGTATCATTTTATTGGAAAAAGATTGTTCTAACCAACAAAATAAAAATTAATAACATTTTGCCGATAATGTTGAAGAAATTAGCGATCATACTCGTAGCATTCTTTCTGGGCCACCCTGTATAGAGATATTGGCGTCTGTAAATTGTACATTAACTACATTCACCACCAACATGAAATATTTGGTGTGGTGAAAATAGACATTTTGCAGTAAACCCATGTACATGTATTTTCTTAGGAATACATATTTATGCAATTTATTGCAATTTACCCTCCTACACCTTTCATCTACGAACAGTCGTATGTCGGCAAATGTTTACGAAAAACAAAAGTCTTAGTCAATTAGTCTTGCTAGCAATATTTTCAATGTATTTTATGGTGCTGAATATTTCTCTGGGGGTGAATATTATTTATATTGACCTGATCTGGTGCAGTATATATTTATATGACTTGGTTGTAGAATGAACCATATGTTCAGTAGATAGTTGGATTAACAACAAGTTGTGAGAACAGACACAAGTGTTTAAAACTACACGTGAATGCTGCGACCTCAGTATTAAGGCCAGAACTGTACAGAATATCTTCATACTCATCGTTTCTTTCATATTTAAGTACATATGTGATTTTTGTTTTATTCTTCTTTTATTCAAGGGGCCAATCAGTATAATTGTGTGAGTTTTTTAGCAAATCGAACCTAGAACAGAGTCCATAAATGAATAGGGTAGCAATGTAATAAGCATGTTATGGTACTAAGCTTCAAAAAGGTAATTGTAAGCTTACTGTATTGATATCATGGAAGAAGATCATGATCAGTTTGACATGTTTTAAAGGTGGTTTAGCGTGTGTACATTTAGCCAGTTTAAAGCCGTAGACAAGGTATTGTGTACCAAGGTCTATATTGTTTTAAACAAGTCTAAAAGTGCCTCTAAAAATACATACAGGTACACCCACTTGCCTTCATATAATGATTTTCAAAATACTTGGTTCGGCTAGCTGCATCAATTGCACTAGTGAGCCGAGCGATCATATCCACTTTGGGGGAAAGTCCAAAAGAGTGATTACAAGTCTTGCAAGCTTAGCCACCTTTATTACAAATTACTAGTAATTTAATATAGTCACATTAATGGTGAAAAAAATGTTGGGATTACGGTAAGTGTTCTACACTGAAGGTTACCGTAAATTAAATTGATCAGATAGTTGATGGTACAATTATAAGAGTAACTGTTTTTATGTGGAAGACTTAGGCATGATTCAAATCTTGTGATATTTTGGAAGGACCACTTACAGTAGGAGAACTGACGATATTTAAAGAAGTATTTGCAGATGATATTGTATTAAATCGTTGGTGCCTTCTGTGTCTGATAATTGTATTATTGTTTTACGTACTGAATACAAAATAAACTGAGACGGTACACAAATGGAAATAGCAAACCATATTATCTTTTATTGTTTCGTTTTTTCAAGAAGTGATTTTATCATTCCACTTACAAGTACTGCTATGAGGGTGTCTGAAATTCAAATGTTACATTTGTGTGATATGCCATGATTTGATTTATAGAAATATTATTTTTCCAGCTAAATACAGTTAATTCTGCATAAATCAAATCTGTGAGGACTGAAGAAATAGCTTCTGACTACTAAAGGCAAAGTTTGACTTATCAGAGGTTCCTCATATATGCTCATTTGATTGCTAAACGGCAGCCTGTACCGTCAGCAAGCAACAGGGGTAATACTCCAGTTGGCTTCAGATAGGTCACAGGAGTGGATGAAAGCTAGCCAGTATAAAATACAGAGTGGCCGAGAAAGAAGACAACACTTGCGATTGCTAATTTCTTCTACATCATCAGCAAAATGTAACTGGTTTTTGTTTTAATGGTAAGAACAGTTTTTTAAAATGATTCCACTGATCCTCCGAATACCGAAATATTCTCTCATTACAGCATGCCATAGAATAAGCTACACAGACAAAACCGCAGGAATGCCTTCGCTTTGATAAAAAAAGACAATGTGAGGGATTACGGCTTTGTCTGCCCCGCTGATTTTATGGCACGCTGCGATGTGAGAATATATCAGTGTTCCGAGGATCGATTGAGTTGACAAAATTTAGGGATGACATTGTGTCAGAAAAATGGGCCCAGGATCCCAAACATCTTACCCCTTCAAATCAATGATCATGGTATTATTTTGTTGAAAAAAGAATGTTCTAACCAATGAAATAAAAATGACATTTTGCCGATGATGGTGAAGAAATTAGCGATCGCAGGTGTTGCATTCTTTCTGGGACACCCTGTTTAAAGGTTGAAGGAATCTAAAGTTCTTGTTCTCAGATCATCCCCAACTGATGAAAGTATTTTCTATTATCACTGAAAGTCTTTTCTCCTCGTGTGTGTCAGCTGTGTAGTATCCTGCTACCGTTAGTGTGTTGGGAGTGCAATGTTTGGTTAGGTCTCGTGCTGGCACAGCCGGGACAGGAATGAAGGGATTCTTGGATGAACAGTTCACAGTCCAGACAGAATAAATGGAAGCATTTGGGACATCGGTACACCTGGAATATGATAGAAATATATCACAAGAAATTAATCAACATGAATAGAATGATGATGATATATATGGTGATGATGATGGTAAAGATGACGACGATTGTGAATATGATGATGAAGAACAATAAAACTTGATGAAGTTTCTTTGGCAATAATATACAAATAGTGAATGGTCATGAGTTTAATGGTACTAGATTTAGCATGAGGTGAAATATTGAGACGCTCTATTCAACTCGGCTTCGCCTCGTTGAATAGAGCGCCTCAATATTTCACCGAATGCGAAATCTTGTTCCATTGCACGAATAAAGACCATTCACTATTTGTTTTATACAACACCTCGGACGTTTACGGGCTTGATTCAGGGTCTGAATGTTATAAAAACTTGATTTTACTCAGCAAGGTTTACCTTAAAAAGAAGCATAACAGTATGTTTTTTGCTGGCATTGAGGGCGCGAACAATGACTGAGCCTTCTTTATATTTTTGTATGCGCACACGTATTATTGTCCTCCTACAAATTAAACGCGCGCATCGAATCTTGATACATTGATACGCGCGCGTACTTGACACAATTGCGCAAATCATTGTTGAGCGACGAGAGTGCAATGTAACGGCAGCCAGTTTGTCTATGGGAATTTGTACATGGCTGATGACATCAGCAGAGTGCAATGTACCGAAACTGCTTTAACGAAACTGCACTCCGCATACCATGCGAGTGCAATGGTGCTGTTAGCGTATGCCCTGTGAAGCGCAGTCGACCAATCGGATAGCGTACAATCTTACTAGGTGTTGTATAACAACATATATTAGATGGCTAGTACAGTTATGAAGATGTGATTGGTCCACATTGGTCACATGATATGCTTTGCTAGGATCGCAAATGTTATATTTTCACAGCTCGTTATATTTCCCAACTGGTGAAATGAATATATTTTTTGAATGTCGAGCACCCTCGTACGGTTCAACACGACCCATGTGTGTGTGTTGGCTATGGAGAAAGCTTCACCGTGCGACGCAAACCGCTGAAAGTGCCTTTTCCCCTTAAAAACTGACATAATTAGTCAAACTGATATTTATCTTCCATATGGAAATAGAGAAAAAGTAACTGTCTTTCAGATTCATACAAATTTACTGGCAGGCAGGAATGATTTGGTGTCATTTTTAAACATTTGTCCATGATTTTCGACCATCTGCGTAACTTTCAGCCAACACTATGAGACGCGCATGACGTCAGTACGTGTTGTGCAATCAATAATGCAATCGGTATCGTCTGCTAAATTGAGCTCGGTGACGATTTTCTTTCCTCAACGTCGACACCGAACTTAAAATCACCCACTATAAACGCAATCAAGGCCATCTAATATAACAGATATTAACTGGTAGGGGGTGTAATGTAACAATCTTTGGACCGTCAGGGAGTTATATTTTCCCTCGTGACCATATTTTCCCTCAGCGCAAACTCCCTGACGCTCCAAAGAATGTTACATTACATCCCCTACCAGTTAATATCTGTATAATAAAATAAGTAAAAAACAAAAAAAGAGGAGCTGATAATAATGATAGAAGGGCAATGGTGGTGGTGGTGATGGTGGTGGTGGTGGCAGCGGCAGCAGCTGCGACGATGAAGAACAAGTCAGAGTACATGTACTTAAATGATGATGTTCGTGTGGCAATAACAGATGAAGATAGAGGGGGAAAAGAAAAAGATGAAAAAATAAGGAGGAATTATGAATAGCAACACCACTAATAGTAAAGATGATGAATTTGATGATGATGATGATGATGATGATGATGGTGATAATAGTGGTGGTGATGGTGATGATAGTGGAGATAAAAGTGGTGGTAGTGGTGATGGTAGCAGTGGTGGTGTATGAACATGGTGATGATGAAAATGATGATGGTGATGACAATGACAGCGATGATGACGACGATGATTATACGGATGGAAGAAGACAATTATTGCAGTAATTTCTACCTCAACTACAAGGCATACTCACCGTTTGTTCCTTCAGATGGGACTGGCACCCTTGACAAAACCTGTGAATAAAACAAGGAAACATGATTAAAGGCAGTGGATCTCATAATCCCCCCAGACCAGGAAAAGATAACCCATGCCCTTGGGCTATTGATGAAGGACATGTCTGTGAAATCTGGGGGTCAGTGGTTACCTAGAATTTGAAGAATGCGAAAGATAAACCATAGCCGTTTAGTGTACGGTTCTATGGTAGGAATTTTTTCCTCGCGAGAAAATTTTCAAATTGGAGTCTAACGGTCACTATAATTCCACTGAAACTGAGTTTCTAGCTCCTATATTTTGCTGAAAGTTTCCAGATGGCATTTTCTTCTAAATGCCATTGTATTTTCACAATGTTAATTTTTAGGCATGCAAAAGAGATCCCCTGCCTTTAAAATGAACACATCTATAACATCTTGTTCTGCAAAACCATCATTTCCACAAGAACATTGACAAAATAGTAAGTGATGTACATCCCAGAATAATTTTCAGACTACAGATTTTTAGGAAAAAGAAATTACGCCTATTTGAGTGAAAATTGCTTTATTCGACCAGGTGAATTTTGGGGAGGATTCCTAGATTAGTGGATAAGACTTTGGCTTCCCAATTAAAACATCCCTAGTTTGAATTCAAACCATGGCGG
>JZLH01S0617917.1:42907-53958 GCA_001188425.1 Eucidaris tribuloides
TGGGTAAGGCACTCCATCCCCATTACCCCATCCCTTAGATGGGATACAAAGTCTGAAGTCCCGTGTTGAAACAGAAACACCTCATCATCATCAAGAGAAGGGTGAAAACCAGGTGATGTGGTTACATATTTACATGCACAGTAGTATGTTAGTTGTCCGGCAGAACGGCCCTAGCATATGTTCCCGGCAGGAGGGCCTTAACACTAAATTGTCTCTAACTTGAAAACCATTGACCGTTTTTCAGATGAAATCAAAGTACTGTGATATTTTTAGATCCTTCTGTCAGTCTTTTGAGTGCAAATATCAAATACGGCAATATTTCTCAAATTAGAGAAAATGTACTGTTTAGGCCCTTCTGACGGGAACATATGCTATGGCCCTTCTGCCGACGAGTACATAGGGCTGGATGCATATAGGTAATAGTGATTTTGTTCATTTTTCATCTCTGATGATGACAAATGAATAATAATAATTCCCAGTGTTTCCAACTTTTTGTCTCTAAGATATAATTTCGGACTAAAGACACAACACAGTTGTGTCATACTTACAGTGAACCCGAGTTGTCCACATCTTCTCGTTGCAATTCTTCAAATCTGTCCAATGGGAAGAGGTGATGGAAGGATCTAGCCAGATGGGGCGCAGAGACTAATGTCAGACCTGGATATGAGTGACATGAAATATTATATTCATTAAAGCCCGAGTATAATTTTGGTTGATTAGACAAAATTTTTGTCAATCTTTCAGAAAGTATTCTATTGTCACCCCAGACATCAGAAAACATCATCAAACCTACTGAAAATTGCTATTGAAAATAGTGACAAATTACACTGTTTGAATTAAAGGAAAGCATTTGTACATTACCTATGGGAAATCTCGGGGGTCGTCCCCCCCCCCCCCCCTAACATTTTACATTTTGAGTAATTTCTCAAAAATTGGAGAGTTTCAGATCGAGCAATTTTCAGGGCATTGATAGATCGTATAGATTAGGGTTTCTCAATTATTTTTGTTGAAGCGCCAAATTTGTTATCGAGAATTTATAATGCGCCACTATGTAACACGCGAAGCAGCGCAGAAATGACAACCTCTGACGAATAAAAAAAATATTTTCAGTCTAAAAAGAGGTATTTTGCCTTGTAAAAAGGTATTTTTATCTATATTTTTCAACAGAAGTGTGCACAAAGTGATCCCACCAAAAAGGGGCATTTTGAGGCATTTACCTCAAAATCACAAGTATTTGCAACTGAAAATCATAAGTATTTGCACCTGAAAAAAGTACTAAATACTGCAGAAAAAGTAGCACTTGGCATCACTGGGAGTGGACCGAGCAAAGCCTCGCGGTGTGGGGTCCAGGGGCCCACTAAAGGGCCCCTGGCGGGGGTCGAGGGGGCGGAGCCCCCCCGAAGCCCTTAGATATGAGGCGTTTTAAGTGGCCCAGAATGGCTCTAATTAATGTAAATTACCGAAATACAAATTCAAACAAATTACACAATTTATCATTTTTATCACAGCGGCTTCCATGCGCCACTTAGGAAGGCCCGATGCGCCAAAAGTGGTGCACGCGCCACTATTTGAGAACTCCCGGTATAGATGTATCTAAAAAACATGATTGCAAAGAATTTCATTTTTTACCATTTACCAAAACTATACCCTGGCTTTAGATACATTATCAAAGAATAGGAAAATATAGTTAGGCATATGAATGATTGTACAAAAGATGAATTACTAGAAAAAAGATGGACAACTAGTAAATGTTAATAGTGGTGCTGATATCAATAAAGTGAAAGGTCACCTAATCAGTTCTCTTTTCCAAAGCACAAAAAAATTACATCAGAGCTTGCTTTAACCCACATCTGCCAAATTACAGAAAAAGCTGTCATACTGTTAAATGCTGCGATCAATGAACTTCAGGAAATCCCGTAGAATTTGTTTTACATATCTATTTTATTCAAATAAATTTATTGACAATATTGTTGATGGAAAAGATGAATTGTGTATTAAAATAGCAAATTATTATCTGCACTTTAATTGATAAATAATTTGTCCATTACATTTCCCTTTATTTACAGGCTTATCTGAAAATGCAATAGGCAGATAGGGTTAATTTACATGCAAAATATATATACACAATCATACCTAATTATACAAATGTCATGTAAATCAAACACATCATTATACACACACAAAATTTTTAACTGTCCACAAAGTCTGCTCAAAAACTTACCACATGCTTTGCACTCCACTGGTAGCTCACAATACTTGCTACCACACTGGGGACAGAAGTAGCCTCCTGCACCAAACCCTTCAGACCCTTTACTATCTAAGTGACTGTAAGGAAAACATGTGACAACAAAAGTGAATTGAATTATAGCCTGGACAGGAGTCTACCTAACAGACATAGTTTACTGCACCAAACCCTTTACAAGCTTTACTATCCAAGTTGCTGAACAGAAAACATACAAACAAAAGATTATATTGAACCATATTCTAGATAGGAGTCTACAAAATAAACAGCCTCCTGCACCAAACCTTTCTGAGTTTTTACTTTCCAGGTGATTATAAATACAACACAAGGTAAGAAATTCAAATAAACTGTAGCCCGGACAAAAGGCTACAACATAGGCATTGTCTCTGGCAACCAAACTTTCAGAGCTTTTACCATGAAGGTTACTAGAGATAACTATTTGTACATAGGTCTGAAAATGGAAAAAGTCCACAGTCATGTCACAGATTTCTTCTATATTTGAAAATTCCTATTATTATCATTGCTTTGTGATAATTTCGGATGACAGGGACTAGAAAAGCGAACTTAATCACTGTTACCCTCAGGCATCCAGTCCTGGGTAGTTTTTGCATATGGATATGTGACCACAACACCAGGTTTTCACCCTTCTCTTTTTGATGTGCTGAGGTGTTTCTGTCTCAACACGGGACCTCCGGCTTTACGCCCTATCCGAGGGACGAGGTAATGGGGATAAAGTGCCTTACCCAAGGACACAACCACCATGGCCCGGCGTGGATTTGAACCACGGACCTCTAGGTCGAGAAACCGAAGCCTTATCCACTGAGCCATGACGCTTCCCCCATTCCTCATGTATTCAAAGCATAATGACTATACACACACACACACAGGAGGGTTTGATGCCAGTAATATCACACTCACTTGATCTCTGTTAATAATGCTGTGAAATTCAAGTTCTACTTGTACTAATGGAATCATAAGAAAGTTTTCAAGTCACTATTTCTTACCACATGCACATAGAAGGCTTGGAACCTTTGTCTGTATCTGTGTGGAGAACATGTTGTGGAAAACCTATTATAGGGGAAAAAAAGAACAATTTACGAAATAGAGAAAGAAAGAATGGTACAAATGAGGGTCGTTTAATTTCATTATTGTATGAAGTTTATTGCCAAAGACCTATTTTCTGGTTTTAAATCCATTCTTGAAAATTACATCATATATTCTTTACAATGAATAGAGAACAGAGTAACATGACTGACAAGTACGTATCTCCAGCCAGGTTGTGAAAAATGTTTTACTTCAACAGATCTAAACTAGATTGTGAATATTATATAAAATTTGACGTAAGCAGCTTTCCACAGTTAAACCTTCAAAATGGTGTCTAAATTCAACCTCTTTGCAGCAAGAAACGTACTGTGTCCACAGGACATGGATGCCCCTGCTTAATTAATTTGCATAATGAGCTGTGACCTCTAACCTGTGGACTCCGAATTCGAACTTATACTGTATTATAGTGCCATCTACCTACACACCGAAAACTTGTGAAAGCCATCTGACATTTTTTTAATTGTCACACTGCACGGAAACCAATCTGGGATGGATGGACGGATGGATGCTGCCCCCTTAAGACTTTGTCTGCAAGGGCATAAAACAGGATTGGGATAATAGTTCTGATATACTTACCCATTCTGATGGGGGATGGCTCTGTATTGGCCTGAAATAAACAAGGAAAATAACAGATGAATTATGAAATTGTTCATGTGTGGACCAGTGTCTTTTTTGTACAGGTTCTTTGAGTATACTTTATCTGTATTGGAGTTGGATAAGATTAGGCGAATGATGCGCCACGCTGTAGGGTATCACACCATATAATCCAGTTTACTTCGTTTTAATTCGATAATCCATATGCAATCATTTGTCAATTTTTTGGCTGTCAGCTTTATGAAATGGTCATAGATAATACGTTCTTGCAACGTTTGTACTTCAACTCTCAAGATGCAATGTTGACACAAGATAAGCTATCCTATAAAAAAAATATTTATCTAAGGGCCTGGGACAACTCTAAATAATCAAAAAGTCACAAGTTATACTTGTAGCTAAACATGTTGAAAAAAAATATGTAAAATATGTTAACAATATAGCACTCTTGCAACGTTGTCTATTCAAATCTTGAACTAAGATATTGGCACAAGACAAACACCACTGCTGTACAAATTATTTATTTCATTTGAGCACCTAGCACAACTCCGAAGAACAGAGAGGGTCAGAGATTATACTTACAGTAGCTGAATATGCTGAATATATAAAATATCTTGAAAATAATAACGTCCTTATGAAATGTGTGATTCAAATTTGAGGTCAGCCCTTCTATGGCAAAAAGGTGTATCTCATGTATCCACAAGCATAAATAAAACCAAGAAAAAATGACTTTGAAGTTTGAGTATTTTGTTTTAAGCTTTAAGAATGTTTATATGCAGGTGGAGTTTGTTTCAGGACATCATTTATCGTTCAAATATTATTTCCATACAATATTTATGTTTTTCTAAAATATCTATAGAGCAAGATTTATTTTTATCCAGACACACCTTTTTTGTCAATACAAATTGACACACACTGTATTGGTCTCTATTCAGCAAAAGGATGTATCTGCAGATACACCATGAAAATTCCTTCACTTTTTTTGGCAGAAGGCTGTTTCTTTTGCCAAAAAAAATTACTCCAGGGGCCCGTTGCATAAAACTTTAACCGGAGAAAAACTCCGGTTATTTTAACCGGAGTTTTTCTCCTATGGGAAAATGCATGGTAAAATTACACTAATCGGAGTTTTCATATTTAACCAGAGAAATTTCTCCAGTTAGAGTTTTATGCAACGGGCCCCAGATATGAACTAATATGGAACACTAAAGCTCAAGCACTTATGAAACTTTGCTAATGAATGGAAATTTTGACCTCAGAAAACCCTGAAATGGAAAAACCTGAAAAAGGTCAAATTTTCTGGGATACATCCTTTCGTCAAAACAGGGCCGAGGTGTCCAAATGATAACACAAGATAATACTACTTAAGTGAAAAAAAAAAATTATTTGATTTGAGGACGTGGCACAAACTCTAACTGATAGCAAGGTGGGTCATCTCAGACTTTGACCTTTGCCCGTGCAGTGTAATCCAGACTCACAAACACGTCGTCAATGAATGTAGCATGACTGGTCCCCCTTGCCCACTGACAGATATTGACAACCTGCAACTGGTGACCTACCTGACCAACTGCCATTTTTAAGTTGTAGTTTACATACAAAATAATAATAGCAAGGTCAAAGGTCATACTTACAGTAGCTGGTGGCGGGACTGTGTGTTCCATGAGAAGTTCTTTGAAATGAGTCTCATCAAGTATTACCCCATAGGTGCCTATTAATAACAAATGAATCAAACATACTCAAAGATATCACCTTTGGTCTACTATTTTCAAAACCTGATCAGCTGTCTTCACAAAGAAATTGAAAAAAATAAAATTTATACAAGGACATGTAGATTTTTTTTTTTTTTTACAGTTTTATAGGACTGTCATCAACAGGGAATTTGCTTCAGTAGTCCCTTGGAGATTTGCATATTTAACACACTCCACAAACAGTGAAAAAGAGAGATAGGGAAAAGAAACTATAATATATCTTCAATTGAAAGAGGTGCTAGGATAAACTATCAATGTAAGAATGTAACTTGTCATTAACTTGTTTTTTTTCTATTGACTTGCATGCCATAGCCATGCTTCTTTGCAGATTTTAACAGAAATACATGTCAACCATCCAGTTTTATTAAGGCTAATTTACAGGCAAATTTTACAGACTGAGTTCTTTTTAGACCATTTTACTAAAATTACCCACTTGTATTTGAAATGGAGGTTATGACTGACTTGAAACACATATTGGAACACATACATGCAGTGTAACATAGGGGGGTACAATAGTCTGATAAAACCAGGAATAGTGACTTTTTCAACCTGTATAATGACAAATTGTCACCGTCAAACTGTTTTCACAATACACAGTTTAGGGGCAATGTCAAATTCAAGGTCACATGACCTGCACCTACCGTGGGTTGCTGTTGCCATTTTACGACAGATTCTGACCTCAGCGGCTAGACCTATTCCAGAACACTGGATGCTATGATCCCTCATTGCCTAGGAAAAAATAAAATGGGTGTAGAGGAGATATAATGACAGCATTTAATTCTTGCATTTTATCTCAGAATTTTTAAAAGTACCTGCTAGCATACTAATGTAGCTCTTGGTCATAAAAAAAATTACTGCCTGAAAAACTAAAATAGTAGCAAAGGACAGAGATGTGTTCATTCTAGACAAGGAACCTCGTTGGTTTGAGGGGGGGGGGTCCGTGAAGCCATGTATGTCAACGCCGAGAACCCCACTCTTAACAGGGGTGGGGGACTGCGTCACAACCTCTCCCGGGCATACGGTGCCGTAATCCGGAAGATCCCTCGACGTCTTAATATTGACAGTGCGTATGTGCAGAGTTGCAATGACGCTAATTTCCCGCCAACACTTTAGAGGAGCTGATGAAGCATCCAGGATAGGACGCGTAACATTCTTGTCAAAAATACAAACGTAAGTCCAGTTGCCTTGATTTATATAATTATTTATTGACATTTTACCTGGATGAATCAGAACTTACATCAGTTGAGTAGCAAATAAAATCATTTCATTCATTCATCCATCCAATTATTCAATTATTCATCCAATCACTCATTCATCCATTATTCCATCAATTCATTATCTATCTATCCATCCATTTATTTAGTTATTTATTATGCATCTCAATCAGCAAACTTATTCAAATCACTGAGTTCATGAATCTATTTCATAGCCTACTAGTCTGAGATATCTTATTTACTATCTCTTTTTCATTATCAAAATGAGAAAATATAATTTTTCAAATGGAAAATATTATTGTTAAACAAATATTCTGAATTTGGTAACACTGTCAGTGTCGATTTTCAAAGAATGTTCTGTTTTCACTAAATCCACAAACATATTTGGGGAAAACTTCCCCTTTAATGAGGCACGAAGACGATTAATCAAACTGCCATTGAAGGGGGGAATCCAAAGAAAGGTTCTCCTACCTGTATGGTGTCGTGGATGTTGCCAGGGTCACATGATGTCAGACTTCCCATGATGATGAGAATTTCTCGGCTGGCATGGCCTGGCATGTGTCTGAATGATTATAGCAAATAAAACAATGAGAACATACACATCAAGTTAAAGCCACAGGCTAACACTGACCACGGTTTTAAAAAATGTGAGCTACATAATCCTCTATGCTCTAAATGTCTTTGATACAGTCTAAAAATGAAGGCCTAAAAAAATTGTATTTCAAAGTGATGATTTAGTGCTTTAAAACTGAAGATCTACAAGCACTACAATTGACCAGATTCACCTGCCCATTTCCTTCCATAGACTTACTGTGTGCAGATCTAGGCTATTTTATCATCCACCTGAGTGCAAATTATTTATTCATGCATATCTTGCCAGTGGCAGCATAACTTTCCGAAGTTTCGTATTCTAGGGAATTTATTTGTACATGTGAACACTTCTATGTAGCTCACATATCACAGTTTGACAATCTTTTTTTTAATTGAAGCTCAACAATGTTAGCCTGTGGCTTTAAAGATTGTGTACAAGATTTGCACATCATAAAATGAGCTCATTAACTCCATGCCATGGAAATTACAGCTCTATTGACATTGTGTCTATTGTGTTGTGCATATTTGTGACTTTGGCATGTTAAGAATAAAGCAGTAACCGACATTTGATCCAGTGATATTTATCTCGGAAGATGAAGGGGTTAAAGTTTGGGTTGCTATTGGGTTTGTAGTTAATAATATGGTTAGAATTAGGGTTAGGGTCAGGGGTTGGGGTAGGGTTAGGGTCAGGGTTGGGATTAGGGGTGGAGCTAAGGTTAGTGTATGCAGTTGTCAGAACAATCAAGCTAACGAGATAAAATCATTCAAATTGTAAAGATTGATATTATTCACTTATCATAGATCTCCAGTATTGTAATTACATATATCATACTTCCACAATCATGCTTATTTAATCTGTTATAATCAGAAGACCTGGGAGGTATTGCATAAAACTTTAACTAGAGAAATTTCTGTGTTGAATATGAAAACCCAGGGGCCTGCTGCATAAAACTTTAACCAGAGAAAAACTCTGATAATTTTAACCAGTTTTTTTCTTATGGGAAAATGTATGGTAAAATCACACTAACCAGAGTTTTCTTATGTAACCAGAGAAATTTCTCCCCTTAAAGGTTTATGCAATAGGCCCCGGGTTAGCATGATTTTAACATTCATTTTACCATAGGAAAAAAAAACTCCGGTTAAAATAACCGCAGTTCTTCTCTGGTTAAAGTCTTATGTGACACCCTCTGATGAAGACAACACAGAGTTGAACAAACCAGAGTAAATTTAAACATTTTAAGTGAGAGTTTTATCACTTGTATCATCAACAATGTTCCTCAGGATAAAAACAAAACATGACAAAAATCTGTAGCATTGGACATACCTTAGTGTTGCTGCAGCCAGTTCCAATGCATTCTGTAATGAGGGTTCCTTCACACAAGGTTTATCGTTGCACTTCTCCAGTGCAGCTATGTGCCTCTTTGGGTTTCCTGTGGGAAAAAATGTATCAAGCAGCAAAATATAACATCCCCTATTTAGATTTTACATCACCGTATAAAACATGGGTCAACTTTCCACACCATAGTGTCAAGAATTTTGCCTTTTTAATTTTTTTCCACAAAATTCTGAATTCTAAATATTTGAGGATTAAAACCAATTAATAAGAAACCTCAGGTTCCTTTGACAAGGTTGGCAGTCTAGTGGTGTTTACGACTATTAACTAATCAAGAGGACATGGATTCAATCTAAAACAATGTCCACCTGTTTCTAATTTTTTTCCTAGAACTAATGTCTCAGCCATGCAGACAGTGCATTCAGTGCTCTTCTTAGAACTTCAGCGAGGGGTACAGCCTGATAGACAGAGGATAGCGACCATAGTTTGTGCCGGGAACTTCCCTGGTTTGTGCACCCAAAAATCTGTCTGTTTTTTTAATTGTGCAAACTGACTTAAAATGAAGGAAGAGAGGGGGAGCTATGTGCAACTACAATTAAACATATCAAACTCCTACTCATGCTTTCACGTGCATATTGATGATTTTTTGCCTATCAGATACACTGTCCATTGGTGACATATGACTCCTCGGTCTTTCAGACACTCAGTCTAATGAAATTCTCCCTTCAGGTAGTAGTTCTTCAGTACATTTCTTCCAGTGCAACAAATCAATTATGATTTTACCTGTAAGTTAAATCAATCTTTCTTCTGGTACTTACCTCCCAATTCTGTTAGTTTCTCAGCTCTCATATTACTAGTGATAATGATGCCAATCTGTGTGAAGAATACAAAATATGACTGTATGGATGGGGATATTACTAATCACAAATAAAATGACCAAGGCAGTTTATTATTTGGTTGCATCTTTAATGGAACAGCCCTAAAAATATTTAATGACATGTGAAAGCATTTAGTTTCCAGAGGCTCATTCAATCAACATCTTCTCACTCTTGTGATTACAGTTTATTTCATATAATAATTTGAAGTCTTTATTAACCATGTTGACCCTTTTACTCCATTGACAAATTATGGTGTATGAATTAACTTGTTGCCTCCAAGATTCCGAAAATCCCATAGAGTTAACACAGGACACATCCGGTTAATTCTTAACGTGCCAAAGTCACAGATCTGCACAAATTAATACACGAAAAGTCCATAGAGGTTGAAATCCTTTGGCATGTTAAGAGTTAAGTGGTGTTTTGGAATCAATACTTCTATTAGGAAAATCAACTTGGTCTAGAGTTCCCGGGACAATTATGATTTTGTCTGGAAAGATACAAGTATTACTGTAGGTACTTAGTTAATTAAATTCATAGTACATTATACAATACTGCAGTGATATAACTGCAAGTGTTTTTCTTTTCTTTTCCTTTGGTAACAGTAGTGTTATTTCCCATTGGAGACAATTAGATCTTTAAATAACACACAATCTCCATAGACCTTAGCCCAAGATATCTTGTACTTAGTCTCCAACGGGTTCAGATTTAGGAAACCTGGATCTTTCAAACAGTACACTGTATTTTGGTACATGTATGTTGTATCCATTCAAGATGCATTTGTGAGACATTTATCCTAGACATATGTTTAACAAGTGTGCAAACATGTATTACCATACTGATATATGGATAACTTGGATATTGACTGTCATTTGCAATGATTGAGCAAATATTTAGTACTTCAGGTCACATTTTTTTTCTGAATAACATTCATATTTGGGAAGAAAGATTTTCACATTCAAAACAAATTTTGATAAAATAAAAAATGTAAATTTACTAACCTGGCTGATTGGATTCTGATCAAAGTATTCTTCAATAAAATCTTGAAGCAGCTGTGGAATCAAAATGCACAAATCAACTTAGTGGAGAAATTTGAAAATTAGAGGCTTTGCTTTAAACTCAATTTTGTGAATTTGAGCTACATTCCTCACATTGCTATTTTATTTTCAAGACATGAACTCTTCACAATATTTCTTCAACATCATTCCATTGCTACAGTACACAGTTATTAATCTCCATTTCATCATGAACAAGTTTCACTAACCCTTAAAAAGTATGTGATATTCATCATACCACCACCACCACCACCACCACCACCACCACCACCACCACCACCACCACCACCACCACCACCAC
>JZLH01S0617917.1:54466-69994 GCA_001188425.1 Eucidaris tribuloides
CGATTTCGGGTAAAAAGGGGGTGTTTAGGGGTGTTTAACTCCCCCCTTCGGCAAAAGGGGGGTGTTTGAACACCCCAAACACCCCCCCTACGCGTACGCGTATGACTACTACTATTACTCTATTATTATTATTATTATTATTATTATTATCATCATCATCATCGTTATTTTTATCATTATTATTTAATAATAAACAAATAAGTAAATAAATAAGTAATATTTCATCACAGGATTCAAAGAATAACAATTTACTCTACTTAGAACAGACTTGAAATAACCCCCTAAAAAGAAATTTATTCAACCTCGCTTGAAATGATAAAATAAAATCTCAAAATGTATTTCATAGCAAACATCTTTCTTGATGTTGTCCTAACAGTTGATTTCATCTATGTCTGCTATAGGATGGGGGATATTTCATCAATCTTTCTATTCACCTTTATACAGCAAGCCAATCTGTTGGGCTTCAGATCCTGATCTTCCATGGAGCGGGAACAATCCAGTACAAGAAACAAGTGACGCATCTGATAAAGAAAAAAGTTTAACTTTTTTTCTTAGAATCATATTCAACTCTTTTCAACTTTAAAAAATAGAATACCATATTCTTCATATGAAGAATTTCACAAAAATATAATATTTCAAAACAAAAGGCATATGTATGTGTACCAACATACCAAAACAGTACATTAATCCATTGCATTTTCATTCTATTTTCATTTCTAAGTATGAAGTAAATCAATATAAAAACACCTATGACCTTACAAAACTGATAGGAAGAGAACTGTGTTCCTTATGTAATAATCTTCCTCACAAAACTGCCTACTATGGAAAAACTTTTGTTCAAACATTTTCCTCCTCTGGTTTTCCAATTGTTGATTTTATGTAATTACGCAAATGTTGTCTTACATATTTAAGAAATGTTTTATTTCTTTCACCCTCAAAAGTATGTAACAGAAAAGTACATCTGATATGTTAGGCATCCTTCATACAAGCTAAACAATGCTTCATTTCAGTAGAACTCGTACTCCAACTTATGCTGATGTAACCCCCCCCCCCCCCTTTCCTGTCATGAGACCTTACCATCCCCAGCCTGACATTGCTGGGTCTGTCGGCCAATCGTCTCCTCTTGGCTCTGTGAATGATGTCATCAACGGTGGTTTGCAATGAACCCTGTTCATCTTCTTTCAGGGCCTCCCTGAATATTTGAAAATGAAAATAGAAAAAAATATTGCAATCCCAAATTGTCAAAGAAACTGTGAACTATATAAACTGTTAAACAGGAAGGGATTTTAAACTTATTACTTCTAATTAAGTGAACTCCACCACTAATTAAAGTATTTATTAAGTAAAACCATGACAAAAACTGTTCCTGGGTCTAACTTAAACCACAATAGTCAGATTAGGCAATGTACATGTATGTTTAGTCTTCAGAAGAATCAAATTTGAATTCAAATTCAAATTTTATATCCACAACACGATAAAAAGATAAAGCAACACAGCAAATATAGATAAACTGCATATCCGCCAACCTAGAAGGATATACCAATCAAAGTCGCATTTGTAATCTGTTTGGCTTCAGAAAAAAAGCCCTTTGCATCTAAAATGAAAGGAAAAATCAATTTATGGCCACAACAAATGGATGCAGGGTTGAGATTTCTCAAGATTGTACTTTATAAAATGATGGGATGCAAATTTCAGTGCTATTTGGCATCAATCAACCATCAAATGAATGGTGTAATATCATTATTACTTCTTTCTTTCAAAATTCAGATACTTAAATATCCCAAACCCTAGCTGAAAGATACAGGTTATATCAATCTGTGCTAAAGATAAATTAAAGTGATATACAGATCTCTAAAAAGAAAAAGAAAATCAGTGATTAAAGGTATTGGCTAACATTTACCACAGTTAAAAAAAACTGAGCCACAGATTCCCCATGCTACCAGTGTCTTTCATGAGGTCTAAAAATGAAGCCCTGAAAAAATTGTATTTCAAAATGATTATTTAGTGCTTTAAAAAAGTGAAAATCGTAAGTTGACCAGATTCACTTGCCCATTTCCTCCCATAGACTTACTGTGTGTACACGTAGGCTATTAAAACTCGCCCCGAGTTTTTATTGTTTATTCATGCATAAATTGCCATTGGCAGTGTAACTTTCCAAACTTTTGTATTCTAGGGTGTTTATTTGTCCATTTGAACACTACTATGTAGCTCAGATATCAAAGTTTGACAATTTTTTAATTTGAAGCTCCACAATGTTAGCCTATCACTTTAATACCAGAAAACAAATGCCAACATTTTCTATACCTGGTTACAGTTAGGTAAGAGGGGAATGAATAAGCCTTTGTTCTTTTACTTACCAAGTTCTTTCATAGTCTCCCTCCCAGGTGTAAGTCTTCTCTGTTTCTTCATCAACCATTTTGTGTCTTTGATTGTTGACTGACCTGCTGAAAAAAAAGTGTAGGGAGACTGGGGTGAACTGGGGTGCATGAGAAATGGGGTGCCCTTAAATTAAGAATTAGATAAATATTAATAAAGTAATCAGCAATCAGGTCTCACCCCCAATGGTATTAAGTATCAGAACAGGCTTTCATATACGTACATGCAAGTTTTCCATTATAATTTTTAAAAATGAGCAAATTAGTGTAACTGCTTTTTTTTTCAAATTTTTATTGTATGCCCACGCATGGTATTACCGGACACTATTGTATTACCGGACGCGCGTTCTACGCGCGGGACTACGCGTAACGAATGTGCGAGTCGAGTGGGGTGATCAAGAAATGTATGACGCATCATAAGAGCACAAAAAAACTTAGAAAATTTACACATCTATGACAAATACATGCCTTTTTCATGAAATAATCAAATTTTTCTAATGCCCGTGCAAAGTGAATGGCTGTCAAGCTTGTTTTGAGAATGTCATTTTGCTATTTGTTTTCCGTGTATTTTCTTCTCACACAACTTTTGCATTTTGCCATAGACATAACACGGTGTCCGGCAATACAGGTCGATTTTCAGCGCTGCGAAATAAAGAAAAATTTTGAAGGGGTTAGTTCAACTGCCGATCTCGTCAGATTAATCAAGTGACTTTCTTCCTTTTTGTTGAAATATTAATATAGACATTTGAAAGAATTTAAAAAATATGATTTTCAAGAAAATCAATCAAGTTTATTGTGTGAATTCTGCATCTAAATAAAAAGTGTCCGGTAATACGATACACCGACATACATGTCTACATTCATTCTGAAATCAGGTTAAACCATCTTATAATTTAAGGGCTTTGGCAGAATCTTTTAATTTTGCTTTACGGGCAAACATTAGGCCTACATTGTAATCAGGGTGCGACATAACCGCTCGCCCGATGGCCCGGGGCAAGTAAACACACAGCCGGGCAGCATTTTGGAGTGTCACTATAAAATGCTGTGCCCGAATCGCGGCAAGTAATAATTTGCAAAGGCAAACCTAAGTAAATACCAAAACTGTATTATTGAAACAAAAATGAAATAAATAGGCAGTTTTTAACGAGGAAAACGGCTGGCCAAAAACGGCATTCTTTGCTCAACAAATGCGTTCTGCAAAAGACGCAAATGAACGGCACAGGCGCAGGAATCTAAGTCGGGGCATAAAAACGCAGTATAGTAGTAGGCAGTCAGATACAGAGAACGTCTGCCTGGCCTGATAACTTGTCCACCGAAAAAATAAACAGTCAGGCGGAATAATTTGGCAAGGATTGAAGAAATTACTGAAAGTATTCAGTGAAAAAATGACTGAGAAGTTAGCAGCAAGGTAAACAAAATGTTTCACAATCAGCCGAAAATATTAAGCAGCCACCTCCCAAAAACCTCGGCAGGTTAGCCGACTAGAGATTGCCAGTCCACTAATGTGATTAAATGGTGTCATGGTTTGTATTTTCAAGTCTTAACTTTGCGATATTGGCGTAATTATTTCTGCACTTGAAAATGCATAATACATCTGAGCATGAAAGTGTCATAGGAGATTCAGAAATAATATTATGTGATATTATAATGGATTTACAGAGGGATACTGTCAAAAAGTGGCAATAATTAGCAGCTTGGAACATAGCTACATGACCCATTCAGTCACAGCAATCAATCCCCTGAACTCTGGGGTGGAAAGATGGTCAAGGCATGGTGTCCATTCCCTGGCTGGAGCAGTGGTTTTATGAAGAACTTTGTTACTAAATATTTCCCAAGTAGTGTACTCTATCTAATAAATTCTGATTAGGTAATCATTTCAAGGATTTTGAATAAGATAAGTGTAATATTCTAAGCAAGTTTGGGTGAAAGGGAAATGGAGAATAGACACTAAAACTCTAGTTTACACTGATCTACATTTTTCAACATTTTTTTTTAAGTACCGAGTTTGGGAATCAATTATGCATTCCTAAGAGGAAAATATATTTAAGACTACCATGAAGTTTTTCATGTCCACAAATTAACTCTTGGTTGTATAGGCGGTGATCCGGTGTGGGGTTACATGACTCACCCCCTCAAGGGAGGGGTTATCCCCCTTATTTTTTTTGAAGCTTAATTTTTTCCAAAATTTGTTGGCATTTTTGATAAATTTTATAGAAACTCAAAATATACTAAAAACTTTTCTGTATAAACACTTGAACATTTTTATCTGGAAACATATATAGCTGAAATTATGTTTATCTACATGTAGGCCTATATGATACCAAAAGTTCGTGGTTACGGTGGTTATTTCTTGAACACTTCATTAACTCTAGAACACTTCAGTAACACTTAAACAAATTTAATATGAAATCATAACCACGTTTTAGTTTACATGTACGTGTTGAAAATCACAATCTCATCAACAAACATTTTTTTATAGATGTTCACAAAAATGTGTATTAATTAATGCTGTGCTGTCTCCTCCCCCCCCCCCGCCCCCACCAATCCCCAACATGAAAATCGGCGCACTACCGCTTGCTGGACAACATTGTTATAATCGTTCATATCGTACATATGATGAATGAACACAATTAAAAAATGATCATTGATTTTCATAAATATGACAAAAATAATGATGTGAAAATTTGTGAATGGTCATACATGTATGTATACTTTTATGTATATCTATACATATTAATCAGTAATCACTCAAATCAATAAATTTCTGTTATTTTTTCGGGCAAGCAAAAATTTCATTCGGGCAAGTATTTTCGAGCTGTTTGAAAATTCACTTGCCCGATCGGGCAAGTGGCCAAAAAAAGTTATGTAGCACCCTGATTGTAATATCTGTGAATAAAACTAGTTTCATTTGCACAATTTTGAAATTAGCCACCAGTTATTTTTAGTGTTGGATAAAATTAGGACTATATCAATATCCCAATTGCGATTCTCCCAAGGGGGTCCCACTTCTCCCTAATGTGTCTTTTGAAATTATGCAAAATTAATCATTGTAACATTTATTGTAATACCAAGTTTTAATTCAAATTTCAAACTCAAAGTCAAGTTTAAAAATATAAATCGAGATATCTAAAAATATTGATAACTTAGACTCTACCTGTAGGTCTACAATTAGTAGGTCTAATAACAATCAGTGACACCATCTCTCGAAAATACATTCAAGTTAATTCAACACCTTTTTCTTATCTTCCACAAAAATTACAGACATGTACTGTATGCAAAAACCAACATCAACATTCCACAAAAGGCATGAAAAGGCAAAGAATGTAACTCTAACGTTCATAGATGTACATACATGATATCACTTTTTATTTGGATGCAGAAATTAACATGATTAAATCATACAATACACTTGATTAAATTTCTTGAAAATCTAATGTTTAAAATTCATTCAAAATTCAAATGTACCCCGGCCTAATCTAACTTAGACTAGATCTAGATCTAAAGATCTGGAGTCACTGAGATTCTCTGCTCTGCCTCTGGTTGTAAACTAATGTAATGATAATCGATCATGTTTGCAAATTTAGCTTGTTTTTACTCGAATTTTAATGAAAGTTTGAAAGCCAAAATGCACACGTTCAGAGCTAGTCACCATGGTCACTGTAGTCAACATGGTTAAGTAACGTTTGGTCCATTTGAAATTTTGAACACGAAGCAGCGCTGCTTACCATGATGACATGCATGATAAGCCTGTTGCGATTTTTGCCCATCGCCCACGCACTTGCTTGCTGTTGCTTGCACGGATAGCCAGTGAAAATGCACGCCACCCGGCCCCGCCGCTACACCGCAGCCTGGTGCTGCGTGCCACGCGCACCGGCTATCTGGCTAACTATGCATGCAAACTTGTTGCGAAGCGAAGGGTCGCTTGATAAAATATGGTTAAGGTTAATTATTAAAATATTAAAACTTACCAGAACAATATAAACACGCCACGAAAATGAAAATTGAGTTTATCAACCTGACCTAGCTCGAATTCTAGCAAAATGTCCACAATCAGGCTTTCACCGGCCTCATTTCATCCCACTGTCCTTGTAAGTTGTAAGCATGCACGAACGTATTATGAGCGCAGCCATGTTATCCTCGTTCGTCGCAATACAACCACAATTTTTTTTTTTGCACAGATATTGCACTATCAATTGCAGGATATTTGAAATGTAAAATGCCTTTTGCTCTAGAGAACCATGAAATAAAGATTCATATTTTTCTTGCATAAGTTAGATTAACTCGATCGTAGTATCAACATCTCATCTTTTGATCTACTACCCCATAGAGGAGGAGGAATAATGATGATGATGAGATGATGTTCAATGATGAATCCGGATGATGAATGATGATTATTGAAAATGATAGGTGGTGGTGTGTGCGTGGTGGTGAGTGGTGGTGATGATGATGACGACGACGACGACGACGACGACGATGACGATGATGATGATGATGATTAGAATGATTGTGACAAATAAAAATGACAATGAGAAATTTTGATGACGATGTAATTATTTTGGCAGGACAATTTTTGTCTCGCCTGAACGAACTTCGGCAGAGACCTAATCACTATTCCTGTTGGTCTGTTACGAAAATTGTTAAAGTTTTTGTTTAACTTACTATCATTCCCGCTCTCATTTCTGCATCAATTGTGTTCACACTTGGTACATATGATCCTTGGGTAATACCACATGTGTGTTGATGAGGATGGTGAGATCAAAGGTCATCTAGGGGTCAAAACGTCAAATGACATGAGGCCATGTGCATCATTTTTCTTAAAGTTTTTGTTTAAAGGTAAATAACATGATTGGGGGGTAGTCCTCAAATTGGGCTAAAACTACTCTAGAATCAAGTAAACTATGCCAGGATTACCCTGTGAAAATCTTGTCAAACGTTGACTCATTCTAGAGTAACTAATGTCTATTGTCCCTCGCAATCCTGCTGTCTAGCTTTGTATGGGTCTTATTTTTATCATCCCCGGATAAAAATAAAAACTACATATGTTCATGCTTGATTCTCCTTAAGTAAACAAATTGCAGACAAATCCTTCCAGCTGGGAGATCCACTCCAGTTAGTGTATAGTTGGTATACATTTCAACTCATTTGGTTCTTGAGGCATTTCAAGTGTTCCCAATCATGTCACTAACCTTTAACTTTCGCTCCTTTCTTTATTTCTGCATCAATTTTGTTCACACTTGGTACAAATGATCCTTGGGTAATACCACATGTGTGTTGATGAGAATTATGAGGTCAAAGGTCATCTAGGGGTCAAAGGTCAAATGATATGAGTTATGAAATGTTAAACTTTTTGTTTAACGTTCGCTCATTTTTTTAGCATCAATTTTGTTCAAACCTCGAACAAATGATCATTAGGTATTGTAACGTATACGAAGGTTACATGAAAGGTCATCTAAGGGTCAAAGGTCATATTGCATGTTTTATTATGCGTGAAATGAGGCGAGACTCCTGGTTTGTGAACCACCTTGTTTATTTAGGTAAGGGAACATACTGTAACTGGAAGATTACGTACAATAAATCATAAAATAAGGACAGGGGACCTAGGGGCCAAAGTGTAGGGATCAATGCGGGTAGCATCTTGTACTGTAACAGGGATGCAGCCATGCAGGTAATCTGGAAACAGGGTCATGTTTTGTTTTATTTTCCAGTTTAAGTATGTGTATAATTTCCATAGGGCCCTCCATAATGTTTATGATGGTTTACAGTTATTAATAATAGCAAACCTTGGGGGAAAATCAAATATGTGTAAGTATGCATATGTGTTATTGAAGCACAAGTGTGTTCAGGTTCTATTTGGAACCTATCTCTTAATACCCTACCCCCCCCCCCCCAGTGTTCCCCTCCCCTACGCCAAGTGGTCCCCCTTCCACCTCCTCCCAGTGGTTCCCTTTCCACCTCCCCCCCAGGCCCCAGTGGTCCCCCCCCCCTCCCCTCCAGTGGTGCCCGCCCCAACCGGTATACTCCCGCCCATCACTCCCTGTATCCAAGTATATATTCTGATAGGCATGAAACCAAAGCAGCAGAGACGCAAGCACACAAGCAAATGTAGGACTGGAACAACAAATGCCTTTTTTTTTAATCACAGAATCAAGTTTATTACTGCCTGTCATATTTGAATGTCAATAAATACACATGAATCATTCTGTAATTTCTAAATACAGTATTATCATTTTGAAAATATTTTTAGATATTGTTTTCTACAGGTCAAACATGGTTCTTTACCAAAGAAATAAAGATCATATTCCTCATTCACCAACAATAAGTACACATGATATACAACAAAAATGAAAGGAAAAAGTATTAAACCATTAGAAAATAGGATTTACAGGTTAACAATATTACATATACATTGTCATATTTACACAGACAATGTCTGTCTTTTTTTCTCTCTCCTTTTAACAGAAATAGTGATAAAAATTTATACACGACATTTCAGTCCGCTTTTAATCTTTATTATGAAATAAGTGGTCTTTTATTAAATATTTCCAACTTATGAGAATAGTGTAGCTGCCAACAGTTGCACATATCATATTACCACAGAAAAAAAAAAGAATTTTAACTTTGAAAAAATTTTTGTGGTAAAATATGAAACTCTGATGAGCGTTGCTTCACAATGCACAGGAAGTAATAACTCCAGCTTAAATAACCAGAGAAAGCTTCATAGGCCCTTGATACATCAACAAGGTCCTTTTTTATTGTGCAGTGTTTTGCCTTATATAGCAATACTACCCTCTAGAATAAGTAGATGATTACCCAACATCCTTAGTTCCTCACTATTTGAACACGAACCTAGATCCATACATTTTGTAACAAAAATTGTTACAAATTAAAGTTACACTCAATATAAACCGGAAAGAATGGAATACAACATTACCTCACAAATTAATCTAATATATTGCTTCTCAGAAGCAGTACACATATGTGCTACCTGAATTTAAAAAATCTGGTTCACTTGATATAACATGTAAAGAATGAATACATACTTAAATAATAATACGGGATCAAGTATATTGTATGATAAATGTCACATTTCATGTATACACTACTATTGTAGAAAAATTATTTACAAATTTGCCAGTTTATAAAACATATAAAATATTCCAAACATATTTTGCTGCAGAAATCTCTCATATGCATTGTACATCATAGTTCTCAGTATCTTTTTTTTTTATTTCTTTCCATTTGTGTGTTTGTTTGTTTTTAATATTAAAGAGAACACACAGTACTGGTTGATGATGGAAAATCTTTCATCAAACTTTCACATTTCATTAGTTTCCAGGTGAGACTAAATTACATTTGCATTATAATGTGGGACTAATTCACTTCATATGCAATAAAAAGTTGAGGGATTGGCAGTTTGAATACCCGACTGAGTCAACTCCGTTGCTGCAGTGTAAATGGCATAATTCCACATATTGATTTCTGTGTTAGTACTTTGTCAGCAGTGGGGATTTGTGTAGCAGATTTGTAAAAAACGAAGTGTTCTGTTGTTTTCAACTACTCTCTCTGTACTATACTGACAATTTGAAAATACCATCTGTTCACAGAAGGTTTGAAAGTAGCTGATATCAAAATGATATTGTTCTGCAAGTAATCAACCAGTACTGTGTATTCTCTTTAATTCCATATAAACCTACCCCAATATGTACTTTTTTAATATCTCATGTTTTTAAAATGAAGAAATCAATGGAATGGTCCATGATAAATACACAAGTCACATGATTAAATATATCATCAGTTATCTTTGTCTCTGTCACAAACCGGCTTTAAAAACCACTAATTGCACCAAAAATAACTAAAAAATAACTGCTGCAAATCATTACATCCAGAAAACCTTTTTTTTTTATTCTATTAACTTTTAAGTTCTAAGAAAATATACCAGGATTCCAAAGTCACACTGTTTAAATCTCTGGAGATAGAACCTTGACAAGCATTGCAATAGATTGCATAAAACAAAAGGGGAAATACACAACTTAAATAATATTCACATTTAAGTACGCTGTTCTTGACAACAAATAAATGGAACATGTCTTTTTGTCTATACTAAATATAGTATATTATTACAAGTACAACTACTTTTTAAAGAATTGGCGTTAATTGATTTTGACCAGTCAAAACATCTATATGAATCAAATCAGCTTGAAATCATCATGTCGAATGTGAAGATTAATATAAATATAACACTCTCATAGACTTTAGGGTAAAATATTTGAGTTTTGGTGAAATCTGGACGGTACCTTTAAACTTCATCCTTTTTCCATATTGCGCGTCAAGGAGCAAATTTAAAAAAATCACGCGACGCTCTCAAACGATGCACGTGCCGTTCCAAATGGTCCGATCAGCGTTAGCAAAGCATGTCGCGCAGGGATATCCGTTTAGCCAATCAGAGGGCGCTGCCGCTTCGTCTTGCTACGGTTGCACAGTAACCGCAATTCGCCATTTTGAGCAAAATTCGAAACTCACAAGAAAGAACAACATTCGTACATACGTGTCGTTATTAGTTTATTCTCAAATTAAAAACAACAAATTCATGAACGTATGGATCTCAGACTTCAACACACCATTTGTTAAAGTACTTAAACTACCGTTCGGTATTGATAATGAAGGGAAGTAATGGACTTTGCACATCCCTGCAAATCAATAACCCAATCTTTAAAGCAATGGGGAATATACATTTTCTATTATTTCAACAACACAGGGCAGACTGACATGAGCTTAAAATGATGTAAGCAGGTATACCCATGCACAAAATACTTAAAATGGATAAAACTACTTATCCAACCCAAATAATATGCACTAAATGAAGATGTGTTTTTGTTGTTTTGTTTTTGTTTGGTACATTTTTTTTTCTGTATCTAATTCTAAATACAAAACGATGGATGCCTCAAAAGTCAAAACTGTAGTGTCCATGCACATTTAGCTTTACAACCTCCAAGGCATACACACTATTTGCAGCCAGTCTGGAAACAGAAATATTTTCAGGTACAGCAGCCAACTCTTTATAGCAACACTCTGTCTGATGTGGCAACTAGAGTTGATTTCTGTGGTGACAAACTACAGTATGTGTTTAGAAACCTGTCCTTAATGGCCAACCGTCTACGGTCTATTTCCCCCTTGGGTGGGGATAGCAGCTATAGATAGATTTCACTGTACAACAAAGAGTTTCTATATTTTGACAATTCAGGTTACTGTTATTAACCAGAATTGATACTTGGACTGTTCACCTCTTATCCTCCTACGAAGTCCACAGCATTCATGAAAACTATATTGTCAGTTTAACTTATTTCACTGAATTTCAACAATTGATTATCGATTTCAGCTATCCTCAGTGTGCTCTGATATATTTGCAGAAGACGTGCCGTTCTTGTTGCCTTTTGCCAAAAGTCCATCAAAGTTGGGATTGGGGTCATAGGTTATGCTAGTCTGACTGGACAGGAGTTTATCGATGATAGATATCTCGTCACTTCTTCTTGGTATATCTTTCTCTGGTGTCCACGACATGTCATGCTCCAGTTTGTAGCAGCCGAGATACTCATGTGGACAACTGCTGCCCCATTCCTGTAGTAATTAGAGTAAAGAAAACATTAATTAAACCACTGGCTACGAGAACCAGGCATGGTTGTTGTCAAGTTTGTGGACATTACAGATTTCAGGAGGCAACTACTGAATGAAAGCACACTTCAGAATGTATTTCTAAACCATTAACATTTTGTTCAACTTATTTCTATTTATAGTTTTTTTTATTTTATTCTTTATTTATTTACGTTAGTTTTTTAGTCTTTTTTTTTTTTCGGGGGGGGGGGGGGGGTATAACACTTTTAAGGGCAGTAGAATGATAAAGAATGACAAAAATACCTCAAAAACCAAAGCTTTAAACATATACCAATATGTGCACTGGATGGAGTGTACATTCAGGCTGGAAGGATTTTTCAAGCTGGGAATTTGTTTACTTGAGGAGAAAAAAACATTAATTTACCACTACTGAATTAATCTATGGACCTGATAGAAATTGATCCAAAAGACAGCTAAAACACAAACTTTGCGATCACAGCATTTCTCATAATTGTACAACAAAGAGGAAATGTATGACTATGAAATGTTCACAGCAGAAATGTTGAACAGTATATTTGATTCAGGGAGCACTGTGTTCTAACTTGAAGAATGCTTCCGATCTTGCCATTTCCCTTAAATTGGGACAATTTCCGATACTCAGTCAAAATGTGTATTACAGGTTTACATTTTGCAACACAAATAATTAGTTTTATTCTTCTCTTTCACAAAATGTAACATATCATAAAATGGCAGCTTCCACCAATTGATATTTTAACACCCAAACTCTTTTCAGAAACTTGCTGCATGCCACAAAGTAACCTGAACCTTTCAAAGTATTTCTTGAAATAAGTAATCATAATATACTCGGCAGTTAAATCTATATGTCAGAAATAAATGTATTTTACGTAATAACTTATTTATATTGGATATAGAAGTTTCCTTCCTACCTCTGGTGAAAGAATGGAGAAGTAACGCTGCCCAGACTCTCGAAGGTACAGATAATACTTGTGACCAGGACGTTTATTGATGTTACATGCAGCGTGATGTAAGTCAGCATCTCGTTTAGCCTCTGCCAAGACTTTTTGAGCTTGTTGCTGAAGGTAGCGGATTTGCTCTGCTATTGTCATCAATTTGTTTCCAGCATTGGCCCTCACAAACTCATCTGCCTGCAATTACAAGAAACAAAAATTACATCAGGACTATAATCACTATCATACCATCACCCAAGATGCCTAGCAGGGTAAAATGGCATTTTTTGGGGGGGGGGGGGGTGATGGGGGATGCAGAATCCTTCAAATCATTCATTGTGATTGTGTTGTAGAACAAGTTCTCTTATTTTTTTATATTTTTTTTATGCTTACATGTATCAGGGACAGATGCAATAGCACAAGCACAATAAGCACATCATTGTTCAGATTTCAATTGCAATTTCATGATTTGTATTTTTATTTATTTATGTATTCATTCATTCATTTCATTAGGTTACGTACATGTAGTTAAACGTAACTAAAAAAAATTAACGAGAAGAAAGAAAAATTGAAATAATGTAATAACTTTTGACTTCATGAAATTACAATGGCTTTTCTGCTCAATTGGAATTACAATCGAAGCTTGCCTAACACAACTCATAAAAACAAATTCCAAATAAAAATTTCAATTACCCATCCTTTACATACATTCTACATCATTTCTAAATTCTTTCTAAATTATATCAATGTGTACTATCTTGCTAATTGATTCACATTAATATTTTTGCAGTAAACTTCTTATTTGTTTGGCATATGGCAGAAGTTTATCCATCAACATAAATTTCATGAAACAGTCAGGCAGCAGCGCTCCAAAAATCCCTTCCTTTTATGCAAGTTGTATGCATGCTTGAACACGCCATGCATACGTAATGAGCTCGAACATATCATTTTCAAACTCCATATAAACTTAGAAAATCATTTCTTTTGGTATAGTGTTATACATCATTTGAAATGAGACATTTTAAGCTTTTCAGCTATATATTTCATTTTGACATTTGTCTATTTTTTAAATGTGTAAATGAAGGTTCAAATATTGTGTTAAAATTGGAATTTTGATAGAATTTTTGAACAGTTGAAAGTCTACCGGTAGTTAAATATCTTTCATTCTCACCAATTTTTACATCAGAGTGAAGAGCAACTATTCAACTTTGTTTCTATGTTGTTTGTTTTGCTATTCATGTTTAATACCAATCAGGAACCAGCAAAATTTAACATGAATACCTAAATGTAGCTGAAGAAAATGTGGAAGAGCATTCCACTGGACACCAGGGTTTCCTACTAAACTGTGATTGGCCAGAGAGAATACAAAACAAGCCTTCTCCAAATAAACTAGGCAACAGGTGCAAATCAAGGTCACCACAGTGGGTGGTCTTGATTTGAATTACCCGCCACTGGTTTGGAATCAGCCAATCACAGACCTGAAATGCAGAAATCTATGGTCATATTTTGCATCTTTGTTATATTTTGCTGGCTACTGACTGGTATTAAACATAAATAGCAAAACAAATGACATAGAAAGAAAGTTGAATAGTTGATCTTTACAATGATATAAATATAAGGGGGAATCAACCAGATTTAGCTATCATGTGAGCTTGATAAATAGAAAAGAAAAAATCACTTTTTAATGATCTTTTTGACCTCAAGTTTTATAATTTAATCAGTGATCAAATTAAAAGAAATACATATAGTCATATAGGTTGAAGTTTCTTCTATGTAGTCATACTTATCTCTTTATCATACACCACTGTGATCATGAATTATTGGAATTTTAAAAAGAAGTGTCTCAGCTCATTAAGTATGCAAAGCACACAGAGAAGTCTTGTGTGCATTTATAAATCCCAGCTCTTTGCCTCATTATCTCTAGCGCTGCGGTCTGACTGGAAATGGGTGTCAAATGTCAGTTGCCAATTGTTTTACACAAAAACTTTTGTCCAAATTGAAACAACTGCAAGTCTGAAACCCAAATCTTTCCAGGAATCAAAACAACACATCTCGCTCTCCAGAAGTTTACTGTACATTAAATGAAGAATGTTCGGGAATATAGCTTACCTTTTGTACTTGCATTGCAAGCGCCACAAGGTCTGTAGGATCTTCAGGAACATTTGTGCGATCCGAGTGAACCAGGACAACTCCACTTGGATTCTTGTTGGTCTCCACAAGTGACACTGTAAACATAACAAGTATGAGAAAAAAAAATGTTAAATTTGAATCAGAACAAGGTCTCAAGCTAAGTTAAAGAATAACACAATACAGGCACTTCTGAAATATTCAAGTCCTTGGGACTAACGTTAGTTAAAATGTTGTTATACGTGTTATACATAAACATTTTAAGCATATCATGAAAACATATGTCATAAGGTGTTTCTTATTAATTATGCTGAAGTAAAAGGGGTAGGCAATGTTAGGCACTATGATACTAAAAATCTTAATCCAATTTCACATGTATAGATCTAGAGTCACATTTGTTGAGAATGCAAAAATCATATTCAAATCAATATTTTAGGGAGTGCAAAAGC
>JZLH01S0617932.1:35465-46308 GCA_001188425.1 Eucidaris tribuloides
ACACACACACAGACACACACACACAGACACACACACACAGACAGACACATGCACACATACACACACACACATACACACACATGCACACATACACATACATACACACATACACATGCACACACACACACAAACACAGATAAACCCACACACACACACACACACACACACACATACACATGCATGCACACACATATACACACACACATGCACACATACACACACACACATTATATAAATGTAAGTCCTCCCTGATGAATGATCTTGATAAAGGATCTATCCCTAATATCAGACGGGTATCCGGACTCCTCAAAACCATTTAGAGACAATGTAATTACACTGATATGTTTGGTAAGTGGTGACAATGTAAACTACCATCATATTAATTATTGTTTCTTTTTTTACTTAAATGACGATCATACTATGAAAAGGCACAGGAAATTTACTAAGAATTACAGCTGAACGGTATGCAAAATTAGCTAATAAAGACAAAATTGTTTGAATTAATAAATTAATTTGTTTATATATATATGTAATTGAATATACTGTACGGCAGCACTTATTTTGAATTCAGACATTATACTGCCTTTTACCATGGAAAGATAGTATACTGAATGTTATCAACGACCTTTTAAAAGTGCTCACTAGTCATTTCATTTGTTATACTGTGGAATAACATAAAAGCTGTAATTCCTTACTGAGGTTATAGAGTTACTGTAAATGTACTCAAGTGTTTACATAAGCAGGTATGCATAACATAATGGAGTGATTTGATAACAATTTTGCACAAAATACACATTTGACAGTGTGTTATTAGAAGGAAGCTAAGTGTATTTATACCACTGTAATCATGTACTTAATACATGTACATGTAGCTACCAGTGTTGGAAGAGTCAAGGTCGGTCTTGGCCTTGAGGACGACTTTGCCAGTCCCTGTCCTCAGCCTCATAATCTTGTGACTCAGACTCATCCTCGGCCTTGTACATTGCGGCCTTGTTGACTTGGGTCGAGGCCGGGTCACGGCTGCAAGATTTTATAGAATCTGGTGAATCCAAGTATAAACCCCATTCCATTTGTTTGGACATGCATTTTGAAGTATATTCCATTAATATTTCATAAAGAATTCTGGAAATCCATGTAAAACATGCAACCAAGTAAATGCACCCCTGTCCCCTGAAGACAATCTACATGTATGCTCCCTGTATAAGTCTCACACAATTATTCATGTGGGTCGATGTTTCTCAATGATTTCGTTGCCTTATTACTGTAACAAGACAGGCACTATGAAAGTCGATGCACGTTCATTAGCTCAATGTTCTGATGACATTTAGTCTTTACATCAAATATTGCTGACTTCAAAGTCACAATTTTTGCTTTACTTTGCTTGAATTTTTCTCAAATTGATGAATTTCAGTAATTGGTTGAATGGTTTGTGTTTGTAATTGTAGGGTTTCAACATAATTTCAAAAGGTTAAAACCAAAAACCTAAAATATTACATTATTTCTTAAGTTGATGTCTCGGACTCTGTCTTTGCCTCAGAAGGTAGTGAATCAACTACAATACTTGTAGCTTCACATTTTTCTTCATGACAATCCAGACAAAAAAACAGGGATGTAGTCGAGGCCAGCCGTTCCGAGTCACGAGGCCGCTGGAAAAATATTGTTCCCATAGACTTTGTACACGTGACTCGGTCCGAGGCCAAGGCCAAGGCCGACAAAATCCAGCCGAGGCCAGCCTCGACTATATCCCTGCAAAAAACCAACTGTCTTTAAAAGCCAATATTCCAATACGTATCACATCTCATTTGTCCACTTTCAAACAAAAGCCAGAAAACTGTTTTGGTCAATGTGATAAACTGTTTATCATTCTTTCATGAAAGTTGCATTGTCATGCAAAACATCAGAGAACAGTTCAAACTTATAGAAATTTGATTAGAATGACAAACAAAGCTTTGTACATATTTGAGGGTTTAGATGATTTGTATTGCATAATTTTAAACTACTACCTTTCAAGGGAGAAAGGGTTACTGCGACGAGACTATGCTATTCATATCTTAAAGATTGTGTTCATGATTTGCACACTCTGAAATGAGCTCAATCCAGGAAAGTGGCTAAAATCATTCAAATTTTTACCATTCACACACATTTCTCTTTTTTAAACTCTCACAAGACATTGTGGCAGAAGAGTCAGTAAAACTCAATTTGAACAAGAGTGTCGCTGGGGCGAGCACATAATACGCCCGCCTGTAACGTGGAAAATGAAAACATGTCACTGTGACCTTGACTTTTGACCTTTCGACCTCAAAATCAATAGGCTTCCTGGGATCCATCGCTAGCTATCCATACACACAAATTATAATGAGCCTAGGTGTAAGTTAAACTGAAGTTATCGCGTTTACAAGGACTTCACAAGGGGTAAGATGAAGAACGATGTAGCTGTGACCTTGACCCTTTGACCTTTTGACCTCAAAATCAATAGCTCCTGGATCCCATGCTAGTATCATACACACCAAATTATATGAGGCTAGGTTAATTTAAACTGAAGTTATCGCGTTTACAAGGAAAAGTTAACGGACGGACGGACGGACGGACAGACAGACAGACGGATGGACACCGAGCGTGATACCATAATACGTCCCGTAGCCGGGTGTATAACAAACGCGTTGCTATGACACATTAATCAATTTGACTAGGCTGGTTACCAGACTGTATTCTTGTATCATTAAATGAACAGATATCTCCTGCTTTTAGTTCAGAATTTGAACCGGGTCAGATAAAATGCAGGACCAGTGCCAAATGGCCTTAGCTATGCACAAACAGGGTGAATTCTTCAAAAGTTAACAATTACTGTTTGAAAAAGCTCTACAGCCAGCGTCTGAAATCCAGAATATGATTTGAGTAAATGGCCGTATCAGGTTATCGTTTATATTTTTAAAACTGGAGATCGTATGACCCACAAATTTTGAACACTGTATTTTCATCTTCATGTAGGTATCTTTCTTCCAGTGGATCAAATCTGAACAATAATGGTAACCTCTGTCAAACAAGAACTCTGTTTTTAAGCATTCAGCAGGGAATGTGTGGTTAGCCTTGTATCAAGGCTCTTGATACAAGGCTCTTGACTTTTTACAGAGCTGGAAACATGACAAATCATGTTTTTCATTTGAAAGCACATTTTTCCTCCATCTCTTTTGATGAAGAATATCATTTAGTCAATGAAGGGGAAGTTTTGGAAACTGCTCTATTTAACATGTATTGTCTATGGTATGGTGGAAAGGGGCTGCGTGACCTGCAGGCAGCCGACCTGTGTCATACCACATACTGGCCAATGGTGGGTGGTAACGAAAACAAATTATATGGTTCAGCCATCAGAATATATATGGTTTCCATCAGTCGCATATGTCCTTCCTTTGCATTATAATTTTAGCAATGGTCAGTTCAATTCATGATTTGGAAGGTGCATTCTGGCATTTCTGGAACAAGGTACCGAGGGCATTTTGTTTTTGTTTTGTTTTGGGGGCTCATTTCCGGTCATACATGTAGGCCTACATGTATATATATCTTTGCACCGAGAATGTAATTGTTCTCATCAAGTGTCTGGTATTTTGAAACATTATCTAAACATACATGTTATCAGTACTACAGTATAGATGGTTTTTACACACATGAATTTTGCTTGTAATAAAAATGCATTTTCCACCAAGTAAAGATGCTACATAACACTGTGGAAGACCCGTTTAAAAAATTGTCGAACTTTGCTATTTGACATATCTGACAGTGTTTGAATTGACAAATTAACACCCTAGCACACAAAAGTTTGGACAGTTATGCTGTCACTAGTACAATATGTGCTTGGTACATTAATTATTATCAGCCGATGGGGTAACCTGGTCGGGTCATTTATAGCTTTAAGTGCGTAACAGCTGTTCAGCTTAAATGTATCTGTCATGACCATGGGGGTAATAATAATCGGCGCATAGGGACGTGCAATAAGCTACATGTTATGCGATATAAAATTACAAGAACGGAATATTATTATCACTATTATTACTCGAGATCCTCAATATGGCTTTAAAATACATAGATTTACAAAAGAACTTGACATCCACTGCAGAGGGTTAAATTGAGTCGTATCTAGCACAGTAAATGCAGGCACAGAATATGGAAGCTTCTGTAAACATTGCAATATCGTCCAAATTAAGCTACACATTTGACTTTTCATACGTGTTTATTGAACAGGATTCTGGGGATTTTTGTAATATCATGGAGACAGCACCCCTCAAAACAGCTACATGTATGGTCCCATCCCTGAGATCTCATCAATACTATACTGTAGGCCTGGGACAAAAAAATCGATTAATCGAATTAATCGATTACCTTTTTGCCGATTGGTATTCAAATACGACTTTAAAATAAATCGATTAATCGTCGGGTGACGAATAGTCTAAATGCCTTAGCTGAAACTCAAATACAGTAACTTGATTGTTTACAAAATTAAAAAAAATAATTTAGATATCAATATTCAAAGTAAGGAAAACATTTTTAGCATGATCAGAACCCAAATATATCATTTCTTAAATGGAAAATAACGATCAAGAACAGTGGATTTCCAAATGGCGACACGTAAATTTGGCCATCCGTACCATCCCTGCGGCATCACTGTGGAAAATATATTTTGCCAACGCAAAAAGAAGAGTTGAAATGTCGGTTTTGAAAAACAGAAATGTCAAAATACCGTCAATTTTTACATATTCTTTCCTTTGCTGACGTTACTTTTTCCGAAATTGCTGTCATGTATTCGGAAACTTGATTCTTCTACGGCTATTGGAAGTTTATCGTACACAGTCGCCATCTTGGTTAACCAAAATATCCGTTCACCCAAATATCCATGTATCTGTTTCCCGCACTGTGGCAGTGTGGATACGCGGATATTTTGGTAAACGGATATTTTGCTAAGCTAAAATGGCAGCACGCTCGCGCAAGGTAGGTAGCGATGTTGATGCATGAAAGAATTCTATATTCGAATAACAAATGTTGATTTTTAATGTGCCACGGGGGTAAGACAACCATCTTCGTTTTGGGGCTGTTATGTTTTTCATTCTCAACTTTTCATCTGCTAACCTGCTAACAGATAGATTCCAACTGTTAGTCATTTTGTCCTTAGTCCCATGTATGTAGAGTCTACTTGTTTTCGCATATTAGATCTAGACCTCTACTTGTTATTTTTTTTTGTATTCTGACTAATCGAATAATTCGATTAATTCGATTACTTTTCCAGTCAACTAATCGATTATCAAAATCGATATTCGACCCAGGCCTACTATACTGAATGCATTTTGCCGGACATTGCTGGTGAGCAAAACAAGAGTTTCCAGGTGACTAGCTGTGGATCCCAAGGCATGGCCGAAATCGAGTCAGATGACCTGCCATCACCTACAGTACATTGACCAACTTTGTAAAGATACTGGATGTCAACCTGAAGATTTGCCAACTCTGATGCAGAACCATGATGAATGGTGCGACAGGCTACATGTCTGATTTCGCTCAACCAGTTCATGAAAGATGATTTCTTATAAACTGGTGAAGTGGGTTCTTCTGAGAAGCGCTAATGTGATGGTCGAAAAGATGAGAAATTTACTGGAAGTAAGTGAAAGACATAAAGTGGGTAAGGTTTCCACTTGTTGCTCAGGAGTAAGCAACATGGAAGAATCTCAGCTCCTGCACTAGAAAGAAATCTTTGCGCTTAGGACAAATCCATGGCTACTCAAGATATTTTGACGACAACCAGAATGAAAGATAGGGATATGCTACTGATTTTCGTAAGTTACTTCAAACTGTTCAACCAGAAATAGTACATGTATCTATTATCATACAGTATTTATTACATGCACAAGTGAGAAATTACTTCCACTGGTGCAAGGTAGCTCACCTCAGTCATGCCAAACATGATTCCATCCTTATTTTATCGTCGAACTCATGAAAAACGCAAAAAAATTGCAGTAAAATGTTCCTCGGGACCGCACAGTTGACGTTCGATGGTGCCGAAGCTATAGCCGTATACGCACACACCGCGGTGTGACTACAGCTAGCTTTGGCACCAGCGAACGCATCAGCTGTGCCGTCCAGAGGAACATTTTACGGCGATTTTTTTGCGTTTTTCATGATTTCAACGATAAAATAAGGATGGAATCATGTTTGGCATGACTGAGGTGAGCTACCTTGCACCAGTGGAAGTAATTTCTCACTTGTGCATGTAATAAATCGTCTGAAATCGGTCATTTTCCTTCCGTTCGGTGCCCCCCGAAATCCGGGGTCACCGCGGAGCTCAAGTACGGTAAAGGCTGGGTTGGACAGCTTTCGGTCTTAGTATAGAGGAGAGTCAAAAGGTAAATGTAAAATATCCGTCCAAATTGTCCATTAAAAACCTCTGAAAAACGACCAAACTCGATACTAAGGCCGGAGCCTTCGGTCTACCTCCATCTAGACTCTAGAGGCCAACCTGCTGCATTTTTCTGTCATGTCACGTACATAAATTGAACATGCAGATTTGAATACGTCTGACGACTTTACAACAAAGTTATCTGGCCCTAGTTTACAAGAGTGTCCATGACTAAATAAACCAAGGATTATGCACATGCTGCACCAGTTGGTGAATGATATGCTTCTTCTTGGGAAATGACAACAGATTCTGTCTCTAGTGGCATTTGATGCCACAGAACAAGGTCAAATCAGTAGTGGACTGGTTAGATGGTCATTTTTTATTTTATTTTATTTTTAGTCTATGGTTAGCACTCTCACGAAATGGTGGGGTATTCTACAGTTGTTCCATTTTTATTTTTTTTTGCAGATCAAAAGACAAGTCAAGGCTTTTAAGTTTGAAAGTATCCAGTGATTTTGTATTGAAGATTAGGTAGTTTATTTCAGTCTCCGCAAGTTCTTGGAAAAAACAAGTCTAGACTAGACGGTCTTTTTAAAGGCATCCATAATTCAAAAGATTAGCTGCAATTGTTGATTACTAATTGTAGCTCGACGAGATTGAGAGACCGCTGCCGCGCGCTGGGGGAATTAATGATGAAGCCCAGCCCCAGGTTTTAATATTGCAGCAACTCCATCATTCTTCTCTTATCTGTTTCACGAGTGTGTCCACTTTATAAAAAATTATCATGTGCATGGGCACCTAAACTAGCAACAGACCAGGGGCCGATTTCACTAACGTCTGAAATTCATCGCAAACAGCGAGCGATTTCACTAACAGTTAGCGATGAATATATTCATCGCTAACTGTTAGTTTGCGATGAATATATTGCGAGTGCTAATGAGCACTCGCAATATATTCAAATCCATCGCAAAAGACAATATTCATCGCAATGCACCCCCGGAATGCGCCATTTCCTCACGAGTTATCCCTTAACAGCGATCATAACAGCGTTATTATTATTATTATTATTATTATTATTATTGTTATTATTTTATTATTATTATTATTATTATTATTATTATTATTATTATTATTATTAGTAGTAGTAGTAGTAGTAGTAGTAGTAGTAGTAGTAGTAGTAGTAGTAGTAGTAGTAGTAGTAGTAGTAGTAGTAGTAGTAGTAGTAGTAGTAGTAGTAGTAGTATTGTTGTTGTTGTTGGTAGTAGTGGTAGTAGTAGTAGTAGTAGTAGTAATAGAAGTAGTAGTAGTAGTACTACCTACATGTATTGTTTATTATCATTATTATTAATATCATTATAATATTAGCTGTATTATTTTTTATTGTGTGTATTATGTGGGCATGTGGGTGTATGTACGGTGTGTCTGTGTGTGCATGTGTGTGTGTCATTGTATTTGCGTTTGTCTATGTGGCTGTGTGTTGGTGTGTTTGAGTGTGTGTGTCTGTGTATGTGTGTCTATGTGCGTGTATCTGTGTGTGTCTGATTGTGTCTTTTGTGTGTTTCACTCTGTGTGTTTATGACGGTGAGGTGGTGTCTGTCCACCTGTTTGTATGTGTGAAGTGACCAACTAGGACAATGGATTTACCCAAATAATCTCTACAGACCTATAGGGCCTACAGGGTTTCTTTCAGGATTTCTGATTTTTTTTTTTTTTGGAGAAAATTGCCAGAAAATGTTTAGATACATCAAAAACCCCTCCTCTCCATCAATATACTTCCCCCTATGGAATTAAGGTCATTTCCCCATAGGTATCCCCTACCGTGACAATCTATGGATGCATGGCTAATGTCTTTCGGTAGGGGGTTTCCCCTACGAGTAGCAGCCTTGACGTCATAATTTTCCGATCGGGCTCGTCCATGAATATTAAGAGTATTTTTGTCGTCGCTAATTGCGATGGCTTTAGTGAAATCCAAATTCATCGCAAACGAAGTTAGCGATGACGTTGCGATGGATTTGGATTTGCGATCAATTTGGCGATGATCGCTAAAATCGATGTTAGTGAAATCGGCCCCAGGTGTGTTGTGACACTGAAATGACACTCACTGACTCAGATTACAAAGAATATTTTTACGAGACTCCCAACAAGAGTTGAGAGAGTCGAGAGACGTCTGATTTATTTGAACAATTTAATCACATTCAATCACAATTCACCACACAAGAAGTTCATCACAACTTGATATTGAAAAGGCTCAAATCTAATTGCATCAATCACTGGCGAAAATAATGTAGATACCCTAGCATGTTTATTGTTATGAATTATGTTAAGTAGACTACACCTACTTGAATCAGCTGGACATGACCAATTGACTTGTACCCCTTTCATATTGACAGCCGAAGTGAGTAGTCCGGAGTCCAGAAGGAGTTATCCACTTTGGAGGGCAATATGAAAATTCTGAGATTTTTTCGATCCGGATTCAAAGCGGAGTACTCAAACCACTTCGAGAAGAGGGTTACAGGCGGAGTAACTCCGCACCGGAAGTGCAGTTCGGCTTAACTCGGTGTTTACTTATTCCTGTCCCAAACGTCACAAGCGAGTTTAGTCGTAGGAGTTTGATTTTTGTTTTGTAGCGTGTTCGATCGTTTGTTCTAGATTTTTTTTGACGTAAGTTGTTCTCCTGATTTTCAACGAAAGTGTCCGAAATCAATACCCTAACCATAGAGCTTATCTAACTCCCAACACCAAGTTCGTGAACTGATGGTATTTGAGTCAATGCCCGTATTTTCAATCGTGTTTTTGTACTCAGTTCACACAATCGCTGGCAAGAGATTAACTATTAAGCAGTCCTACTCTAGTATGTGGCCTACAGAGTACAGACCACTGTAATAGCGATTGATTGCGAAATTTGCGCGAACCGCTTGTGAAGGAAATTCGGCCACACATAATGGCGCGAACTCAGCATGTAAACCATGAACGACTGCGTATACACCGCTGCGGTGCTTGCCAGTATGAAAGGGGGTGTAAAGTCGGTCCGCAGTACACGGGATCAACTCAACCCGGAGTTACTCCGGAGTAATCCACTTTGCCTTCACTATGAAAGGGGTATTGGCCAGGCAAGCTGCAATCTTCGGAGCGGGGAATTAAGATGTTATTGTTATTTAGATCTATGTTAAATTAAATTAACACAGTCGGGAATCGTAATTCGTTAAAAGTAAGTTACAATTAACGTTAGATCTGACGTTAAAACCTGCACGCTTACCGTTCCGAAATATTTCAATTGGCCAGGTTCTTGCTGTAGAAATCTACTGAGTAGCACGCAAACACAACAGGCTGACGATGGTTTGGCCCTTCTCGAGTTTATGTGCAGTGTGGATCTATCTACGTACGATACGTTACGGGGGCGCGGGCCGGGTCCTTCGCCTAGCTCTCTGCTGATGCTGCGTGCATGCAGCTAGCTAGCTATAGCTCCGTCGGCCGAATTTACGTGCGCTGACCATTGTGTTTTTAGTGCGGCGGATGAAGTTCCCTAATTTTCTGACCTCTGAACAAGTTGCTTCTGGGTTACAGCGTATTTCGCAGCTACCAGCAGACTAGTAACTCCCCCTTTACAAAGAGCTAATGTAGACCCAGCAAATTTTTAGTAATGCCGTGACGTCAAGCTTTTCATTTTGTTTCTCAATACCTCAGGTAAATACCCAAAATGTGAAGCAAATATTTTCAAAAATCCATCACAGTAATGTGTTAAGACAAACAGTGAAATAATTATGTCAAAAAAGGAATTCAAATGAAAAAATTCCATCCTAACGTCAATGTTTCACATTTAAATGTGCGTTTTTAGCACAATTAGAATATTTCCAGAGGGGAGCTTTTTGCTATTTGAATCACTGCGAAATCTTGACCTTTGATCTTATCTGAAAATTAGCATCATTCAAGGCAGCGTAACTACAGATCTTGAGCGAGAGGTTGCCAAATTCGAACAATTACAAGGTAAAAGTAGTTCATTTCGATGGTAAAAAATAGAATACTGGATATATATAGTTTTGTAATGAAGTCTCACTGATAATTTTGATTGCTGTATGTTTTGATTACTGAAAGAATGCGTGTGTTTGTGGAATTTGCTGAACATGAACGACCTGCGGTTCTGCACTGCACTGGTACATGGTGGGGCTATGTGAGCGATGTCTGGGCTGACGGGATCGGGAGAGATGTTGCCGTCCGGAGTGAAGTGCGACCGCTGGCGACTGCGATGCGATGCAGTGGTGTGCTGCACCACACCCACCCAAATCATAGTCTGGACGCTCACGGGCGGGATCGCGGGAGCGGTATTATTTTGTAGCTTGACTCTGTGTGTTAATAAGGCCGGGCAAGCCCCCCCCCCCCAAAAAAAAAAACCCAACAGAACGTCAAAACAAAACAAAACAAAATGCATAAATGTAACTAGTTATGATATAGTTTCAGCTCAGTGTAATT
>JZLH01S0617935.1:12748-23621 GCA_001188425.1 Eucidaris tribuloides
TTGGCTGTACGAAAATAACATCGAATGAGTTACTCAAATTGACTGTACCAACGCGTATACATCCCCTCACTTATATCGAACGGTAGTCAACCCCACTTTTCAAAGAAAATGTTATTTCAAAGTAAAACATGGTTTATCAGATGTCTTCTAAATTAACCCCGTGACTCCTGTTATGAAGTAGAGTGACTGACAGTGACATTCATCTGTAAACTACCTACGTAAGTGTTTTACGTCGAATAAAATGGTGATAGGATATATGTTTACAACTGGCCATCCCAGAATTTTACGTAATTATCAGGAATTAATACCACATCTTATGATGTTGATGCATCATAAAATGATATTTTTCTCCATAAACGTTTAATGCCGTGTACACTGTACAGTTTGTCGTATAATTATCGCTTAAATGCATTTTACTTTATACCATTTCAGACAGGTCTCTATTGTCGATCATCCTATCAATCAATACCCTGCATTTTGTACGTCATGAAACAACTTCCAGTTTGGGGAGACATAAAAAAAATGATTTTTTTTTTCCAGAGATGTACACAATGATACATGCTCGATTGAATAGTCTCATAATATCTTGCCAAACAATAATTGTCAGTAGATTTAAGATTGTTTTCTTATGTCTGGTGTCATACGTTATGACAGATTAGTTTCAATCTTTACCCTGGCTTTAAAGCCATGGGCTAACAATGAGCACATTTAAAAAAAAAATGTGACCTAATCCTCCATGCTCTAAGTGTCTTTGACAAGATCTAAAAATTAAGCCCTAAAAATGTATTTCTAAATGATGATTTAGTGCTTTAAAAAAGTGACAATCTACAAGCACTGAACTTGACCGAATTCATCTGCCCATTTCCTCCAATAGACTTATTGTGTGCAAATCTAGGCTATTTTATCCTCCGCCGCCTAGAAATTGTTTGTTCATACATATCTTACAGTGGCAGCATAACTTTCCAAACTTATGTATTCTAGGTTGTCTATTTGTCCAATTAAACACGACTATGAAACTCAGATATCAAAGTTTGACAATTGTTTTTTTTCCCAAATTAAACCTCCGCAATGTTAGTCTATTACTTTAATCTTACCGACTCCACACGATACACCAACATCCTCACTATGAAAACAGTTTTCTATTCCAAAACCAGGGTGACTACAGGTTCCCAGTGATAGCTCAAATCCGGAGCAGTCTACCTCGTCCAGCCAGATTCGGCCGGTACCCTGCCCAAAATGGGCACCAGAGTAGTAGTCCACCGTGGCAGTGTCCAGGCCGAGCTGTCGGCAAGCCACCCTGGCGTCGCTAAACCCAAAACTGTCGTCACAAACCGTACCCCACTCGCCATTGTACCTAATCTCCAAGCGACCGTAGTTTGAAGACCCCCCGACTAGACGCAACGTGGTCAGATTTTGTGGATCTGAAAAAGTAAAAACATAAATTGTATATCTAAATTTGGCAATAACAAAATGAAACTAAAAATGCCCTACGGAACAAAAACCCTCCTGAGCGTAAAGATCAAGTGGAACTTGATGCAACCTCACGACAGCTGCACCGGACGATTATGACTTGTGATTATTAACTAAAAATAACAAGGAACTGAGAAATGTTTTTTAAAAAAATACGGTTTTATTAGCATCGGAAACGAGTGATGAAATTGGAACCGAGTGGGATTAAACTCAATTGTACCATTTGCACATTTTTGTGAATTTCCTTTGCTATGAAGGGGATTCCTATCGCGTTCAGTATATACCTTTCCAAAGAAGACCAATGAGTGACGCATTCGGCTTATACTTTTCCAAAAGACCAATGAGTGGCGCATTTGGTTTATACCTTTTCAAAGAAGACCAATGAGTGTCGCATTTGGTTTATACCTTTCCAGAGAAGACCAAATGAGTATACCGCATTCGATTTACACCTTTCTAAAGAAGGCCAATGAGTGACGTATTTGGTTTATACCTTTCCAAAGCAGAAGAAAATGTGATTCGCTTTGTCTTTATGTCCTGTTTTCTTTGAAAGTGTGTACATTGAACGCGCCAGGAATCATCTCAAAATCAATGGAATTTCCGTACACCCCCTCCCCATTCCACAACTACCTTTGGCCCACGGAAAGGAATTAATGGGCGTAACCCTGACCCTATACCATTAGAGGGCCCTCAACAGAATTAAGGTAACAGTCAATGGGTGCTGCATAGAGGAAGTGGAAGAATACATTCACTTAGAACAGCGATTCAGCTTAAAAGAAAAGGGTCAAGATCACGAAGTACAAAGGAGTTAAGCTTGGATGGAGTCAGTTTGGCAAACTTAGTAACATCATGAAGGGAGATATACCAACATGTTTGAAAAGGAAGGTCGGTCTTCAATCAATGCATTTTACCAATCATGACCTACGGGGCAGAAACATGGACGCTAACCAAAAAGATAGAGAAGAAGCTAAAGGTGGCACAACACAACATGGAACGTAACATTTTATGAATTATACACCACGATAGGAAGACCAACAAGTAGGTACGAGAACAAACAAAAACTCGGGACATCTTGGAAAAAGCTTAAGATAAATGGAAGTGGGCAGGTCACATAAGCAGGAGAGCAGACAACAGATGGTCATAAGTTGCAAGAGCTTGGAGACTTATTATTAGTGTTCTAGGTTGTTTATTTGTCCATTTAAACACGACTATGAAGCTCAGATATCAAAGTTTGACAATTTTTTTTTAAATTGAACATATTACTGTGTCTATTACTTTAATCTTACCGACTCCACACGATACACCAACATCCTCAGTATGAGAACAGTCTTCTACTCCAAAACCACGGTGACTACAGGTTCCCAGTGATAGCTCCGATCCTAAGCAGCCTACATTGTCCAGCCAGATTCGACCGGTACCCTCTCCAAAATGGGCATTAGGGTAATAGTCCACCGTGCCGGTGTCCAGGCCGAGCTGTCGGCAAGCCACCCTGGCGTCGCTAAACCCAAAATTGTCGTCACAAACCGTGCCCCACTCGCCATTGTACCTAATCTCCAAACGACCGTAGTTTGAAGACCCCCCGACTAGACGCAACGTGGTCAGATTTTGTGGATCTGAAAAAGTAAAAACATAAATTGTATATCTAAATTTGACAATAACAAAATGAAACTAAAAACGCCCTACGAAACAAAACCCTCCTGAGCTTAAAGATTAAGTGGAACTTGATGCAACTTCACGACAGCTGCACCGGACGATTATGTGATTATTAACTAAAAATAACAAGGAAATGAGAAATGTTTTTTTAAAAAATACGGTTTTATTAGCATCGGAAATGAGTGATGAAATTGGAACTGAGTGGGATTAAACTCAATTGTACCATTTCACATTTTTGTGAATTTCCTTTGCTATGAAGGTGATTCCTATCGCGTTCAGTATATACCTTTCCAAAGAAGACCAATGAGTGACGCATTCGGTTTATACTTTTCCAAAAGACCAATGAGTGGCGCATTTGGTTTATACCTTTTCAAAGAAGACCAATGAGTGGCGCATTTGGTTTATACCTTTCCAGAGAAGACCAAATGAGTATACCGCATTCGATTTACACCTTTCTAAAGAAGACCAATGAGTGACGTATTTGGTTTATACCTTTCCAAAGCAGAAGAAAATGTGATTCGCTTTGTCTTTATGTCCTGTTTTCTTTGAAAGTGTGTACATTGGACGCGCCAGGAATCATCTCAAAATCAATGGAATTTCCGTACACCCCCTCCCCATTCCACAACTAGTACCTTTGGCCCACGGAAAGAAATTAATGAGCGTAACCCTGACCCTATACCATTAGAGGGCCCTCAACAGAATTAAGGTAACAGTCAATGGGTGCTGCATAGAGGAAGTGGAAGAATACATTCACTTATAACAGCAATTCAGCTTAAAAGAAAAGGGTCAAGATCATGAAGTACAAAGGAGTTAAGCTTGGATGGAGTCAGTTTGGCAAACTCAGTAACATCATGAAGGGAGATATACCAACATGTTTGAAAAGGAAGGTCTTCAATCAATGCATTTTACCAATCATGACGTACGGGGCTGAAACATGGACGCTAACCAAAAAGATAGAGAAGAAGCTAAAGGTGGCACAACACAACATGGAACGTAACATTTTATGAATTATACACCACGATAGGAAGACCAACAAGTAGGTACGAGAACAGACAAAAACTCGGGACATCTTGGAAAAAGCTTACGATAAGAAATGGAAGTGGGCAGGTCACATAAGATGGAGAGCAGACAACAGATGGTCATAAGTTGCAAGAGCTTGGAGACTTATGAAGGAAACAGAAACCGGGGCAGGCAAAGTAAAACATGGAGGGATGAGCTTGACAGTTACTGGGGAACAACAAATTGGTTTAACAAGAGATAAAGTATTGTGGCGCATACATGCAGAAGCCTTCGTTCAGCAGTGGACAGAAAATGGCTGTTATTATTATTATCATTGCTTTGTCATCATTTCGGATGACAGGGACTAGAAAAGCGAACTTAATCACTGTTACCCTCAGGCATCAAGTCCCGGGTAGTTTGCATATGGATATGTGACCACAACACCGGGTTTTCACCCTTGTCTTTTCGATGAAGTGTGTGGGTTCTTTAACGTGCTGAGGTGTTTCTGTCTCAACACGGGACCTTCGACTTTAATTCCTATCCGAGGGACGAGGTAATGGGGATAAAGTACCTTACCCAAGGGCACAGCCGCCATGGCCCGACGTAGATTCGAACCTCGGACCTCTAGGTCGAGAAACCGAGTCTTAATCAATGAGCCATGACACCTCCCCTGATGATGATGATGATAATTATACTTGTAATTATTATTATCATTATTATTATTATTATTTTTATTATTGTCATTATCATCATCATTATTATTATTATTATCATCATTATTTTTATTATCATCATCATCATCATCGTCAGCATCATCATTATTATCATAATCATTATTATTACCGACTCCACACGATACACCAACATCCTCAGTATGAGAACAGTCTTCTACTCCAAAACCGAGGTGACTACAGGTTCCCAGTGATAGCTCCGATCCTAAGCAGCCTACATTGTCCAGCCAGATTCGACCGGTACCCTCCCCAAAATGGGCATTAGGGTAATAGTCCACCGTGGCGGTGTCCAGGCCAAGCTGTCGGCAAGCCACCCTGGCGTCGCTAAACCCAAAACTGTCGTCACAAACCGTGCCCCACTCGCCATTGTACAGAATCTCCAAACGACCGTAGTTTGAAGACCCCCCGACTAGACGCAACGTGGTCTGATTTTGTGGATCTGAAAAAGTAAAAACATAAATTGTATATCGAAATTTGGCAATAACAGAATGAAACTAAAAACGCCCTACGGAACAAAACCCTCCTGAGCTTAAAGATCAAGTGGAACTTGATGCAACTTCACGACAGCTGCACCGGACGATTATGTGATTATTAACTAAAAATAACAAGGAAATGAGAAATGTTTTTTTAAAAAAAATACGGTTTTATTAGCATCGGAAATGAGTGATGAAATTGGAACTGAGTGGGATTAAACTCAATTGTACCATTTGCACATTTTTGTGAATTTCCTTTGCTATGAAGGTGATTCCTATCGCGTTCAGTATATACCTTTCCAAAGAAGACCAATGAGTGACGCATTCGGTTTATACTTTTCCAAAAGACCAATGAGTGGCGCATTTGGTTTATACCTTTTCAAAGAAGACCAATGAGTGGCGCATTTGGTTTATACCTTTCCAGAGAAGACCAAATGAGTATACCGCATTCGATTTACACCTTTTCAAAGAAGACCAATGAGTGGCGCATTTGGTTTATACCTTTCCAGAGAAGACCAAATGAGTATACCGCATTCTTCTAAAGAAGACCAATGAGTGACGTATTTGGTTTATACCTTTCCAAAGCAGAAGAAAATGTGATTCGCTTTGTCTTTATGTCCTGTTTTCTTTGAAAGTGTGTACATTGGACGCGCCAGGAATCATCTCAAAATCAATGGAATTTCCGTACACCTCCTCCCCATTCCACAACTACCTTTGGCCCACGGAAAGGAATTAATGGGCGTAACCCTGACCCTATACCATTAGAGGGCCCTCAACAGAATTAAGGTAACAGTCAATGGGTGCTGCATAGAGGAAGTGGAAGAATACATTCACTTAGAACAGCGATTCAGCTTAAAAGAAAAGGGTCAAGATCACGAAGTACAAAGGAGTTAAGCTTGGATGAAGTCAGTTTGGCAAACTTATAGTAACATAAAGGGAGATATACCAACATGTTTGAAAAGGAAGGTCTTCAATCAATGCATTTTACCAATCATGACGTACGGGGCTGAAACATGGACGCTAACCAAAAAGATAGAGAAGAAGCTAAAGGTGGCACAACACAACATCATGGGACGTAACATTTTACGAATTATATACCACGATAGGAAGACCAACAAGTAGGTACGAGAACAGACAAAAACTCGGGACATCTTGGAAAAAGCCTACGATAAGAAATGGAAGTGGGCAGGTCACATAAGCAGGAAAGCAGACAACAGATGGTCATAAGTTGCAAGAGCTTGGAGACTTATGACAGGAAACAGAAACCGGGGCAGGCAAAGTAAAACATGGAGGGGTGAGCTTGACAGTTACTGGGGAACAACAAATTGGTTTAACAAGAGATTGTGGCGCAAACATGCAGAGGCCTTCGTTCAGCAGTGGACAGAAAATGGCTGTTATTATTATTATTGCTTGTCATCATTTCGGATGACAGGGACTAGAAGAGCGAACTTAATCACTGTTACCCTCAGGCATCAAGTCCCGGGTAGTTTGCATATGGATATGTGACCACAACACCGGGTTTTCTCCCTTGTCTTTTCGATGAAGTGCGTGGGTTCTTTTACGTGCTGAGGTGTTTCTGTCTCAACACGGGACCCTCGGCTTTACTTCCTATCCGAGGGACGAGGTAATGGGGATAAAGTACCTTACCCAAGGGCACAGCCGCCATGGCCCGACGTAGATTCGAACCTCTTAATCAATGAGCCATGACACCTCCCCTGATGATGATGATGATAATTATACTTATAATTACTATTATAAGTATTATTCTTATTATCATTATTATTTTTTTATTATTATTGTCATTATCATCATCATGATTATTATTATTATTATTTTATTATTATTATCATTATCATTATTATTATTATTATTATTATTATCATTATTATTATTATTATTATTATTATTATTATTATTATCATCATCATCATCATCATTGTCAGCATCATTATTATCATAATCATTATTATTACCGACTCCACACGACACACCAACGTCTTCGCTATGACCACAGTTTTCTATTCCAAAGCCATTGTGGGAGCAATCTGCCAGAGAAGACTCGTTTCCTTCACAGCTTACATCGTCCAGCCAGATTCGACCAAAGGCAACACCAAATTGGCCATTCGGATAAAAGTTCACATTGGTAGTGTCCAGGCCGAGTTGCCGGCAAGCTACCCTGGCCTCGTTTAGACCAAAATTGTCGTCGCAAATTGTACCCCATAGGCCATTGTATATCTCCAAACGACCGTAGTTCGAAGATCCATCGACTAGTCGCAATTATAAAATAGCTAGATTATTTCAAGCATGGTAATTGGTCAAAACGCGTCACTTGGCATTCAACTTTTTTCGCGCACTGCACGGGAGTGCAGATGGTGCGCAAAAAAATTGACATTGCACGCTCGTGATATTGCGTCGCGACGTCGATCGTACGTGCGAAAGCCGCCGGAAGGGAACACACAATTTTGTTCGCTGTCCCCGTCGCCGTCGGATATTTGTGAGTTGATTTAGACGTAATAGGCCTACTCAATATATGAAATATCACGGACATAGTAAGAAAAACTGTAGATCTAGTCTGCCGTTTGTTTTTAATTTTGTTCATCAAAACTTGCACCGCTATTTTATAAAACAAATAACGCACTTGCCCCGTTGTGCATCAATGTAAATGCAGTGCACACTCGGTGTCTTTAGATGGTGCGCACAGCGCACTCGCCTAGCGGCTCGTGCGCTGAGGTGGCACCAATCTAAAGACACCTCGCGTGCACTGCATTTACACGAATGAACGCTGGGCCGGGCGTTATTTGTATACGAATAGGTGGCTGAAAATAAAAGAGTTTAAAAAAACCGGTGTGATTGTAATCGTCTTGGCGCCAGTAAAATCTAAAGCTATATATTATAGGACTGATAATCATCATCGTATAGTAGTGTGAATGGATTATAGAGAATTTAGAGATGCATGGAGATGTAATATAAAACTAGAGCAATTCGGCTGCGCGCAGCCGATGGGGTATGCCTCCGCACCCCCGTCCAATTCCGAACTTGAAATGTACGGGGCATCGTGACCTTTGACCGTTCAACTCTGAAATCTCATCAATGCCCCATAATACATACTTCACCCAAGTTATATCAATATCTGATAAGTCGTTCCCAAGTTATCATGGTAAAGACACCAAGTATGGGGCCTTGTGACCTTTGGCCTTTGACTTTTCAACCCCCAAATCTGATCAGTTCATTGGTGGGTCATTCCATGTCAAATCACCCAATGGGTTTAGCCCGACCATTTTTTGATTTTGATGGAACTTGGTGTACTTGTTGAATGTGATCCCACAGCACCAAATCTCAAATTTGAGGTCAATTGGGTCAGGGGTTTGGGAGATACGGCCCGCCCAAGTTTGAGAATTTCAATAAAAATGGGCGTGGCCGCCTAACTTCAAATGACCATAGCTCTGTAACTGATTGATCAAATTCAGTAAAATTGGTATCATTGGAAAGGGAATGAAAAGGACTATCAGAAAAATGTGTTACTTTTTATGTATGGGTATGTATGGGTAATGATACATCATAGCATGATACCGTTGTTGTGAATTCGGCTGCACAATCTCGCGCGACAAAACTTATTGTATTTTGGGTGAGCTGGATTTGATATTTTTAGCTGGAAAACCTAGTCAAGTCGACTGTTAACTTCGAAGATGTGTGGGGAGTAGAATATTTCACGGAAATATTATGCAGAGAAGAGGATCAGCGCGATATTTTCAGGTAAGCCAGACAGTTTTTAGAGTCGAATGTACACGCATGTTGTTGCGTTTATCTCCTTTTCGAGAGACGATGTCATCAAAATTGTAAGTAGAATACTAGAATGCATGTGTTATCAAATGACTCAGTGGCATTTTGTCTTTCTAAATATCTTACCTTTTTATGAATCTCTATTTTGTATTTATCACTTGTGTGATTTCTTGTTAGCTCTGTTCTTTGAAAGAACTCAATAATAATATGTTCGCCTCATTTCCATATCATTTTCATAAGACGTCGTTATGTTGTTTTTAAAGGAGAACCTAATCATTACAAGCTTGCTTTTAACTAGGCCCCCTTCATATTTCCTTTTATCTCCCCGTCTTGTTTACTACTTGTTACATATTGATACTAAAATACTGTACATGTACAATTTATGTTATGTGAACTCTATATTCTTTCTTGAAATGAAACTGTAATTTTCACCTTACACTACGAAATGTTTATGATATACTATGTTGTGTAATATTATCGAAAATGTTATATTATGATGTTATGTTATATTATGTTATGTGAAAGACACCATAGGAAAAATTTCTCGGCTATCTTCAGACATCACGCGGAATTTACCCGAAACTTACACGGCACTTACCCGACCAAATACAATAAGCCTTCAAATGTCTTAAAATACATACATGTACTGTGTACATACCACTTGATTAGTTCTACGGTGTGATGCTACTAAATTTGTCTTTGTTCTCTGTATAGGACATATATATATATATCTTTTTTTTTTAGAAATTACAGATTTCATGATATTTGGATAACTATATAATTTCAATTGTTTTTTTTACAAAGAGATAGATTCATAGATAGACAGTCAGATAGATAGATAGATAGATAGATAGATAGATAGATAGATAGATAGATAGTCAGATAGATAGATATGTAGATAGATAGATAGATAGATAGATAGACAGATAGATAGATAGATAGATAGATAGATAGATAAATAGGTAGATAGACTGATAAGACATACAAATCATATCAAATAATATCAAGTTTTATAAGAAATGGTGGACCTCTAGGGCCATTCAACCTTTGGCCCACTGAAAGTCTTAGAAATCAAACCTTCACAGCGAACTTACTTTGCGCAAGTGTCACATCCATGAGAGCCAGTGCGAGGACCGTCATCAAAAGAAACGCCATCTTGGGTTTTCAGTTTTGAATACCTGTATAGTTAAAATAATAAATCAATAATCGTAAATCTAATAATACCCAAGAAGAAGAACAAGAAGAAGAATAAGAACAACAACAACAATAATAATAATAACAATGATAATAAAGAAGAAGAAGAAAAGCAAAAAGACAAAGAAGAGGTATATCACGTAACTCGTCATTAGACATTACATTCGGGTGAAGGTGGGGGAATATGAGATCATTACCGAGCAAATAGCACTCGGTGGAATGTGCCCCCTCCTCCCCCCACCTGGATACGCCCATGCTAACTATAACATCATTATTCATTCAGATTTATGCTGTCTTGCAATTAACCCTCTCAGTACCATAGCAATAGAATTCAATGGACTTTAAATGTGATAGTTTGAAAGTGGTATTGAAAGGGTCATTGAATGATGACGCCTTATATGGCACGACAGGTGGACACACGGGAGGAATTATGGACTCATGGTCAGGCGCAGTTCTAGAGCGGAAACTTTAGGGGAAGTACTGGGGGCTTCATCCGCGGCCAAATCCTAGGTCCAAAGTTTCTCTCGGTCATCCCAGCCGCCGAAAAGTCGCTGAGCGGGAGGGAGGGGGGGGGGG
>JZLH01S0617950.1:10456-22008 GCA_001188425.1 Eucidaris tribuloides
ATACAACCACTCATGATGTTTGTGGCTAAGTTAACGACCCCAAGTAGATTGTGCGTGGATGATCGGACCCCGAGAAACGAAAAATAATAAATTCTAATATGCGAGACGAAAGTACGCGACGCGACGCCCCCTCCCCCCCCCCCAAAAAAAAAACTCGCATTTTTACCACCAAACCATATAATTGTACATAAAAATTCGCCATGCAAACACAGAAAAAAACACACTTGGTTTTCCCCTTCGAGGAAAGGAAAAATTGCAGTTTCACCTTTACAAATCTACATATTTTGCTTCTTTAGTGACAAATTGATCTGAATCATTAATCTGAATTAATTAATCTGAACAATTCTTGAAACGTAATAATACATAACACTACTAATCGCACACAATATTCGTTTTCGAAAAAAAAATCACAGTTTTTGTACCACGCTACTACAAACATTTGAAGGCAAACAGTGCATCCCCCAAAAAACAACTTAACAAAAATTCTTGTGTAATACAAGGATATGACTTGTTTAAACACTGTCTGCGCAAGGCACTGCAAAAACATTAAACTTACACAGCAATCCTTTTGTAGGCCTATCTCTGTTCTAATAAAGTGCTTAGCGAGACATGCAATTTTGTCTTTGTGCGTTAATCGCTATATAACAAAAAATGTTTCATTATTATTTAATTATTAGTAGTCATTATTATTATTATTATTATTATTATGTATTGATTTATGTGATTATTAAAATTATCATATCTAGTATTCAATTTTGCGTCACGATCTTCATGAAAAATTGTTAACTTGTAGGATGCAATTTTGCGCGCGGAGCGCACAGAAAATTTTGACATGTTTCTTACCACGCTTATGAAAATATATATATCTAAATCCGCGCCTGATGTATATTGCTGTAGATATTTCAACAGTAAAAAAAAAAAACGGAAATGAAAGTGGCAGCTTCACATCAGGTGTTTTTTTTTGGCCAAATCTTAGGGGCCGACCGTCCCCATCGGCCCCCCGGCTACGCCACTGGAATCCAGTCAACTTCAGTGCTTGTAGATTTTCATTTTTTTGGAGCACCAAGCACTCATTTTGAAATACAATTCGTCAGGGCTTCATTTTTAGACCTTATCAAAGACACTTAGAGCATGGAGGATTATGTAGCTCACATTTCTTTAAATGTGGTCATTGTTAGCTTGTGGTTTAATGTAAGCAGAAGTTTTGGCTATCTTGAATCAAATATGAAGAAATGAAAACACATGAGGAAACAATTAAATAAATGATTATCGCGGAAAAAGAGAAGGAAATAACTCCAGAGACCATTTCAATTCCAAGTATTTGAAAGTATCATTAATGTCTGGCTGATTCTTTCGATTTATTATCTACGTATATTACGTGTTAACAGTATATAATCGACCAGATTCAAATCAGATTCAGCAAAGGATTTGCAGAATAAAGTTTCTTTTGAAATTATTTGAAGTTCTTCTCAGGCTTCTTCTTCTATTCTATTGGGCGTGGGGTGTTACTCTGTTGTTTTCTTGTTTTACCTTCAGGAATACGCACATAAATTGATTTCTTTAGTGGCGTAAACAGGTTGTCGCACCTGGGGGGAGGGGGAATTTGCTGTCCAGAGTGGTCGATCATAATGCATGTTCAAATAAGTGCGCGCGCATACACACACACACACACACACACACACACACACACACACACACACACACACACACACACACACACACACACACACACACACACACACACACACACACACACACACACACACACACACACACACACACACACACACACACACACACACACGCGACGACGACGCACACACACACACACACACACACACACACACACACACACACACACACACACACACACACACACACACATGCGCGCGCACTTATTTGAACATGCATGTGCACACACACATATACAGATCCGCACAAGAACATACACGCCACGCCCATATCAGGTATTTTTTTTTTTAACTCTTATCATACCAGAAAAACTACAGCTCTGTGGACATTTTGTGTATGTGGTGAACATTTGCACCATTGGCACTGTGAGAGTTAAATGGATGAGTAAAATAGAAAACGGACCTATAGGGTGAATTGGGGTAAGTGGAACAGTGGGGTAAGTGGAACACGGACAATATATTGGCCTCAATCAAGAATAAAATCTGGCAATATACTACCGAGTGTCCCACTTATCCCATCGCCATACGTTTGCTTTCGTTTCATACCAAAACTGGGTTACCTGCGGATGAATTGATCAGATAATGTCAAAGTTCGATACCAACCATAAAAAGGAGGCCAAAGTTGATTGAATAATACTAATTTAAGGGCAAAAAATGCTAAATCTATGAATTTATGTCTTGGAGTCACAGAAAAAATCGAAAATGTGTTTGTTATACGATAAAATGAATGCAAAAATGGAAGTAAATATCGAAAATTCAGAGAAAATTATGCAAATTATTATAAAAATGAGGTAATTATTTACATGGGTGTTCCACTTACTCCAACTAGATCCCCTTTGGGGTAAGTGGGACACGCTTGACTGAATTTGATTTTTAAAGACATTTGTAATTATTTTTAGGGTTTAAATATCAAATTACATACTTTGTTAAATTTTCCGAGGTTTGAATATGAAATTAAATATTTCAAACTACTATTTGATGACAAATAATGGATTTTGTACCTGAAATCCCACTTTTTGACTTAGGTTGATGTAAAAAATGGAGAAAAATCCTGAATTTTGCATTGCACTATAAAAAACATAAAATGACAATTCTGTATTATTTTTTTATTTGTTGCAAAATATTATGTTAAAGGCAACCAGTGCTCTATTAAATGTGAACAGCTATGAGAAATAGGTTCTGGCAAGCAAATAAAACCCTGTTCCACGTACCCCACCCACTGTTCCACTTACCCCACGGTTGGGTACAAATTGGGGTAAGTGGAACACTGTCAATTAACATTTTTTTTATTTGGTAACGTTATGGTATTTGATCACAACATAGTTTAAAAGGTTCATCATGAAACATAGTTTAAATTAAAGGTAATATTTCTCTAAATTTGCTCCGCAGAACTCTTTTTTTTTACGGGGGAGGGGCTGCCTGCCCAGGTGGGTGCTCAAGGCTTTTAGCAGTTTCATGGGGTTATTTTGAACCTCTATGTTAACACTATTTTTTTTTTTGGGGGGGTAGCGGACAGTCAACAATAATTAAAACCCACCCCGTTTTGAAAGTGGGGTGCTAGTTAATTTTTGGCACTTCATCCAAAGATATAACTTTATAGCAGATCATTTTTTTAACATGGTGATAATTTGTGGGGGTCAAGAGGCAGACCCCCCCCCCCGAAGCTCCGGAGTTCTAGGAGTCTTATAAGCATATTTTGACTATCTGATGACATTAGTTTCGCGAAATGTGCATTCAACAATAAGAGCCGCGTAAATTCATCGTGACAAAATTAGCATCAAACTTCTTAGTTCAAAATTATTTTTCTTTGAAAAGCAGGGGTATGATTGTGCCGGCCATTGCTCCCTTGGCCAAAGTGGGGGATATACCCGTATCCGCCCAGGATTTACACCAATGTCCTTTGCAAACGTCCCTTGTGTCCACCCCGTTAGGAGCAGAAGACAGTTGTTTTGGGGATCAGAAATAGAATGTACTAAGGGAATATAGGTGACACGATAATAATAATAATAATAATATTAATAATAATAATAACCATCAACATCTTCTTCATCATCATCATCATCATCATCATCATCATCATCATCATCATCATCATCATCATCATCATCATCATCATCACATTAATACTGAACAAAAGTAATAATAAGAACACTACTAATTGATTTTTGTTTCTTCTGTAAAATCTGGGGGGATGATTGTACATGTCATCCCCCACCTTGTGAGCTGCGGGTTGTTTGAGCTGCTGGCTTTTTGTAGTTTACTAATGCACAAGAAGGTTTTTTTTTTCTTCTTCTTCTTCAACTTCGAAAAACACGCTAGTATTCAAGCATTGAAAATATACACACACGCAGTAGATCACTTTAGGCCTTTAGGTGTAAGCGTACTAAAGATGGCTGCCGATGGTAACAAACAGCATATAGTTCATGCACCATATTTGTTATAATACATCGATCCATCTGTTTTACGCATCATTATATATGGGTGTATGCAGGCGTACCGGAACGTTCAGATTGACAATGGACTTGGAGGGGCGAATAGTGAACAATGCTCTGCCCCTCCAACCCAACGCTTCGGCGTGGCGCCATTGAGGTATATCTGTGGTAATATACCATCCGCGTAGCACGTAACTTGCAGAAAAAAAAGTTTTTCAGTTAGTCCGCACACCTCTGACAGAGTGAAGTCTTGTTGAAAACGAATCGCTAATCACCATGCAGAAACTTGTAACCATACTTCTGGTAATTTTCGTAATTCGGACCATTGTTTGTGAGGAAACGGGTGAGATTCCCCTTTTCTTTTTCTTATTTCTAACATTATCAGCGATAAGTTTACAGGCTGCAATGTCGGTAACTTTATTATCCACTTGTCAGTGACAGTTAGTGTGTTGTGATTTTGTTTTGTTCCATGTTGTTTGCCTACTTTTAAAGATTGGGTTCAGGATGAAAGACTTCCCTTCATCATCATTACCAAACGGCAGTTAAGTACTCACAATTGGGGTGTTGCAAGTTTGATATCATTGGTCATGAACCTGTTGTTGTATGAAAAAAACTAATAACGATATGATACCAGAATATTGTTCTTGCCGTGAGTTTACCTTTTCCTCAAATTGCAGAGCACGGTTATGTGTACATTCGCAAGACCAGCTGAGCGCTGCGGTCAGTGGCTGTCTACGTATGCTCAATGGTCAAGCTGTGCTCAAAGGGAGAAGGCGCCAGCAACTAACAGACATACGTTAAGAAAAAATTTGAGTTCCTGCCAACCAATCAGATCGCACGTGCACAAGTCTGAAGGTGACCATGCGTGACCGATGCATGCCACGCGACGTGTGTTAGCCGCACCGTGGTAATGTATGCACTGTTTGAATTGATAAGCTCCTCCCCTATAGCTGTTTCTGCAAGTTTTGTCTTAGGGTAAAACTTACAAAGACGTAAAATAAACACAAATTTAACTAATTTATAGGGCCTTGATGAGGGTGAGTATCACACAGTACCCCTTATTTAGGCTATTTTTCTCACCATGTACCAAATTCTCACAATACTCACAATGTCATTTTTATTCTTAACTTATGTCCGTTAGTTGCTGGCGCCTTCTCCCTTCAAACTGTGCGTGACCTTCGGCTATCGGTCGATCGGACAAATCTGGAGCTAACGGAACGGCCCATGCACGCGGGCCGTCGCTTTGGAAAATTGAAGTTTAACAGTCCAAATTTTCACCCAAACAACATACTCTACTCAAGAATTCTATGAGAGGTATTTATTTATACTAATCTTCACATCGTGAATGATTTAAGCTAATTTCATTCTTTGCCGTTTTTGGGCGTGCAAATCCCGAATCCAATCTATAAGGAAATTTAACGGATGATATTGAGGCCTATGGTTCTCACTATTGCTAAATGTGTGCCAGAAAATAGTGCCCATGGGGCATTATAAACAGCTAAGTATACGCTTTCAAAGTTGTCTGCACTTGCAGAGATTATGACTACATAAACGTAGATTTAAAGACTAACCTAGCCCATTCAGGATGGACCTATTGTCCGCCTTCCAGAACCGTATCGGCCGAATTCTTTCATGCGATGTCGCCACTAAATTATGTATAAATATACACACATATATATATATATATTTTTTTTTTTCATGAGAGTACTTGTCACGGTTTATTGCCACCTGTGTTGCAGGTCTATTCGCACGTGCAGGGAGATTTTCTGTTTTGTTGGTGTGTCAACAAGTCAAAACTTTATTTCACATACAATAATAATTGTATCAAACATGAATATCAAACACTCAACAATATCCTCAAAAGATTATCGCAAATTATATAATATACAATGAGACAAATAAACTCCTCAAAAAAGTTTGGAAATCTGAGTTTGATCGGTTATATCTCCCGTTTCTTAATAATATCAATACAAGCTTGGTATTATCTTAAAGATTATTTAATTTTCTCTAAAATGATACCCTATTTGCTAGGATTTTACCATCAGGGAAAGGGCAGTATCTTAAAATGTGGTGTAAAGTGTATATTGAAAGCTTTAAAATGACCGAAGTTCGGTAAGTCACCCAATTTTTATTGTTGTTGATGAGTGAGGTTTCCAATGTCTGTTTGGTTGTTATGCACTCTAATGTGAACATTGACATGGATTGAAAGAAAAACCTGCACAAGTAAGCAAACAACAACAACAATAACAAGTGAAAAACAAACAAACATGTATGGGCATTAAAAACTGGACATAAGACATCTAATCTCATGGACATTTCACCACATTAACGCCATAAAGTGATAAAACAAGTTGCAGGAGCTTGATTTACATGGATTTTCTCAGAGAGAGGGTATAACGAGAATGGACTGGCCTGCATGCAGCCCAGACCTCAAACCCATTGAACATTATTGGAATCAAATCGGCCGGGCTGTACAGAAGAGAGTCACAAATGAAACGACATTGGCGGGTTTGCGCATAGATACTATAAATAGTATTTATGGTTTGCCTCAGTTACTGACTGACGAGTGGAATACCGCTCCACAGTAACGAATCTCAAAGCTCATCAACAGCATAGGGAAGCGGTGCCAGGCGGTGGTGCAGGCACGTGGGTCGTCCACCCGACACTGAACTCTAATCATGTCATTACAATTAATGAACATTGATGAAATCAAAAATCCATCTGAAGATGAACATGAAAATCCATGCAAATCAAGCCCCTGACACTTTTTTTTTATTACTTTGTTGTGTTGATGTGGTGAAAGGTCTGCGAGATTAAATGTCCTATGTCCAGTTTTTAAATGCCCATACATGTTTGTTTATTTGGTTGTTTCACTTTTTGATGTTGTTGTTTGCTTACTTGTGCTGGTTTTTCTTTCAATCCATGTCAATGTTTTCATTAGAGTGCATAACAACCAAAGAGACATTGGAAAACTCACTCATCAACAACAACAAAAATTGGGTGACTTACCGAACAATGGTCATTTTGCAGCTTTTCAATTTACACTTTACACCACATTTTAAGATACTGCCCTTTCCCTGATGGCATGATCATAACAAGTATGGTATCATTTTAAAGAAAATTTAATAATCTTTCCGATGATGCTAAGCTTGTATTGATTAATACTACGAAACAGGAGATATAACCGATCAAATTCAGATTTCCAAACTTTTTTGAGGAGTCTACGTACACTCCTCACAACATATACTGTAGTTGATTAATAACCAAAGAAATACAACGTCATATATTGTGTAGTAGGTTCGTGAGAACTGTGTAAGTGCATCGTACTAAACTTTTTTTCACTTCAGCATAGAGTAAATAAGCGCTTTGCTGGTTCTATGCGCATGATTACATTGAGCTTTCGTTAGAGCGTCATTCACAGTGTGTCAACATAACTTCAAATAAGCTCATCTTTCATCTACACAAATTGATATCTCACAGAATAATTTAATGTAAAAAAACGTTAAAGACACGATAGCCAGACAATTCATTTGCAGAAAGGAATATGTTTTATTAGGTTGATTTATCGAGTAATTCTGTTTTATAAATCATACTTAACCTTACACCAATGTAAAGTGTATGTTTTTGTTTTGCGTACGATACAGCACAAGATTAAGCGAAACAAAAACAACACTGACAGAACGGTGTCTTGTTCTCATTTTGGAAAAAAAAAATGCAACGCACCGGTGGTTCTCCACAAAACGCACTTAGAGTTCATTATGAGCTAAAAGATTTGTATGTCTTAAATTCCCATGATTCAACTCTAAACTTTTTTTTTTTGTGGGCTGTCATTGATCACAGATCATCAACTAAATAAGTGACAGTAACAATGTACTTGTATATTTATATCCAAAGTACATGGACATGCGTGTGTGTGTGTACATGTATGTTTCTGCGTGTGTGTGTTGGTAGTGGTTGTGTGTGAGTGTGTGTGTGTTGGTGTGGTTGTGTGTGAGTGTGTGTGTGTGTTGCGTGTGTGTGTGTGTGTGTGTGTGTGTGTGTGTGTGTGTGTGTGTGTGTGTGTGTGTGTGTGTGTGTGTGTGTGTGTGTGTGTGTGTGTGTGTGTGTGTGTGTGTGTGTGTGTGTGTGTGTGAGTGAGTGTGTGTGTGTGTGTGTGTGTGTGTGTGTGTGTGTGTGTGCGCGCGCGCGCGCGCGCGTGGGTGTGTATCATTACATAGAATTATTAGTGTGGTATAGGAACAATACGGTCTAATAGATGGGTTTATTCCGTGAACAAAGGAAATCTGAGTTGTGGCGTACACATATATTAACAGAACGATAAGAGAGAGTGTGCGTGGAATGTATAGTAAGTGGGTGCGTGTGATATGTTTTAAGCATGTGGATGAGGTAAACAAGTCATGAAAGCAAGAGTTTTTTCTACACTGCAGTTTTCATCATATCAATAACAAGGTTTGTTGTTCCTGAAAGTAAATGCCAGGGCCAGTGGGTCAGGGAGGGTGATGGCCGCCCCTTATTTTCAATCTTATCATAATGACGTAAATTTTACATGTTTTCTCGAAAATTTTGGCGCCCTATGTTTGTTGATTTGACTGTCAGGCGGAGCGCGAGAACGGCGGGGGGGGGGGCAGGGGAGGCACTTGCCCGCCCCCCCAAATTTCAGAATAGCAAAAAAATCGCCATTTTTTCTAAGTGAAATGTGCCCATTTTTCTAAAAGTGACACATTTTTTTCAAGCGACGCAATTTTTGTCCTCAAGATGAATTTTCTTTTATTTATTATGTAAAATTTTATAATAATGTTTTTCTTTCTTTTTTCAATTCTTTTTTTAAATTTTTTTTGCCTACCTGACGGGGCTCGTTCGCTACAAGTATAAAAATAAAGAAGAAGACATAATGGTAACTTGTTCAAAAAAAAAAACGAAAGGGACACAATGATTGGTCCTAAAAGGGGCATCAAAGTGGCCTCTCATAATTAAGTGCCGCATCATGCATGGGTAAGCAAATACTTAGGCGCCTACGCGCTGCCCTGTTTGCCCAACTAACTCCCATTAACATTTCCAGGCTTTTTCTAAAACAAAACTGCCCTCGTTTTGCTTTGTACCCAGAGCTGAGTGATGGGAACTTGTATTTTTAAAATATACGCAATATTTTCTTTATTGGAACATGATATTTTATTTCATGTAAATTCATTGATTTATTCGTTATAATATTTTTGCACCCCGATGAATGTACATTGGTAGAGTAGAGAATAAAGTGCGGTACATTGTTTCAACATGTGGGCACGATTATGTGCCTACAACAAGAGGCATTCTGCATCTCATATAGTGCCCTCAAGGGGTGGCAAAATGCTCCTCAATCGCCATCTCTTTTCCCTGATACATGGCCTATTCAATGGATGTATTCTTCTATAGCGACAAAAAAGTGTCTTCGTGACAGAGGCGTCGATCCTGGGGACATGGGGAGGGGCGGGCGCGATCAGCCCCATCAAATGATAAATATTGGGGGGCCAACATATTCGATTTAGTCTCCCATAACGTTGAAAATTTCATAATATGCAATATGCAAAATATGGTGCTAAAAAGCTTGGAAAGCACTATAAAGCTATCAAACATATGGCATTAAAAAATACTATTAAACGTACAAAAATGTCATTTTTTTCGGCGCGCGCTTTGCGCGCTAAAATTCTGTTAGCAAATGTGACGCGCAAGCGCGCCGAAAATTTGAATATTTTCACTTTGTACCCCATCCCAAACATGATCAACGGCCCCCTGTTCGTGAGAGGCTGAATTTTCTTTCGTCTTCTTCAATAAAGAAAAAATATATCGTTTCAAATAGAGAAGAAATGACCCAGAAAATATGAATAGTTTTAATGATTGAAGGATTTTATTTTTCCCAAACGCCGCGCTAATTGCTGCTTCTCAAGTCGCCGCGCATCAACCATGTACACTCCAAAACTTGTAAATGTGTCAAAACACAAAATTAAATACATGTATGAAATGAAGATCAATTAGAATATTTTTAGCAGGGGAAAGTCCAATTAACTGTATCATAAGCGAAACTATGTGGGTTTTATCATCATTTCTGCCATCCCAAAAAGGTGTTTTGCTCATTGTTTTCCTATGAATTATGTTTTTGATCTAAGCACTGATGTCTTCGATCTTTTAAACAACTTTACTAGGCCTAGCCAATTAAAAAACAAGAAGTGTAGCGCCAGAATAGACCACAAAGTCGTATTAACAACTTCAAACTTCCATTTTCCAAAAAAACCGCTCGCTCGCTACGATCGCTCGCGAATACATATATCAATATTAATAACAATCCGAAAAATTTCAAAGGGGTTATCTCAAGTTAACATTACACGCAAAAACACACATCAAACTTCAAAGCAAACAAACTTAATTTGATGGTGAAATTTCTGCATACCCCCAATGCCCTTTTTGGCTTTGCCCCCCCCCAACCGAAAATACGTTCCGCCGCCCCTGATTTGACTAGTAAAAAGAAATGTCTGACAACAAAAATGCCTTTTGTCGTCGTCGGCCCCGTGCCCACCGCTTGTTGGACGCTGTTTGGCTTGCGGTTTGGCTAGTAAAAAAAAAATGGCTGGCAAAATTTTCCCGACGGATTTCATCCCTCCTAAAATTTTCCCTTGGCGTCGCCCTGAGTAGAGCTCATTTGAACTTATTAATGACTTGTTCTCCATGGGTGATTGATCATTAAAATCGTAAGAAATCTGCACTTTAAGGCAGGAAAAATATTCAAAAATTTTGCCCACGACTGTAGTAGTGGGGGTGTGTGTGTGTGTGTGTGTGTGTGTGTGTGTGTGTGTGTGTGTGTGTGTGTGTGTGTGTGTGTGTGTGTGTGTGTGTGTGTGTGTGTGTGTGTGTGTGTGTGTGTGTGTGTGTGTTTGAATGGTTGTTAACAGTAAGAATGGTAATCTATGTTTGTATAAGCAGATGTTGTTTCAATAGTTTGAGAATCACATTTCGCTCACCATGTTTCAGTTATTATAATACGTAACTTTTGAAGAGCGCTATTAAACAGGGCCTTTAATTGGACTGAATTGTCTCATTTTTGGAGTTATCACCCTTATGATGCCGTCCCACTCATGAAATCACTTCATTGGCTACTACTTAAAGAAGGGATTCGAGATCACTCTGCCTACGTTGAAATTCTTTCATTGAATTTCTTTCATAGGTTGGGGTATAAAGGGGGGGGGGCATTCGATGTCACTAGACACATTCTACCGTGGTTTAACATGTACTGTGTTCTTTTATTTTTATTTTTTGAAATTCAATGTGTATTCACACAATTGTGTTATTCTTGATGCTACATGTGAGAGGTGGCATGCTCCTGAGCAACAGTGATTGAAATTGCTTTTGCCACCCTTGACCCACATGTAGCATCATTTCCTATCTTGTCTGTTATGCATGT
>JZLH01S0617953.1:32276-53903 GCA_001188425.1 Eucidaris tribuloides
TACAAAAATCCACTTTTCTCCTACGAAGGTATGTTTTCGCCTACAAAATGACCAAAGTAAATGCAAGGGATTGGTAATAATTTCTTGGCCGATGATACAGAAATTATTTGAAATCCTTTGGGAATTTAAGAATATTTCTGAAAATTGTCAAAACCCCCTACATCCCCTACAAATCATAAAAAATCCCTACTTTTCCCCTGCGGAAGATCATTTTCCCCGTAGGGATTCCCTACTCCCTACGGTTGGCTAAAATCCCCTACGGTAGGGATTTTCCCCTACGAGTGGCAATCTTGCATTCAAAACGTGAGATGGCGCTAGACCTAAATTCACTCAGTTATTTTGTATACTTATTTCGCGCTCGCTGGCCTGACCACTGACTCTGAATGAGATGGCAAAATTATCATTGCTCGTCACCGAATCGCAGCTAGCTCAGTGGTGAGAGAGAGAGGCCGCTTGCACAAATGCCTGACATCCTAACTCCGGAGACGACTCCATGGACAAGTCAGAATACATTTCATGAAATCATGACATCCTAATTTCATGGACAAGTCCAGTGACTAAAGTTATAACTACAACGGAGCCGTCATAAATCAGGCGTCACCTACAGCGTGCACTGCGGGGGTGGTAGCCTGACTCCGTCTTATACAAAGCCAACAATTGCATTTTGAATAGATATATGAAATAATTTTCAGCTTTGATAAATAATTCTACATGGTTTTCTTCAGTTCAGGTATGAAAGTTTGCTTCAAAGCAGTTTCGTTTCTTAAATAAAAAACAAACTAACATTTAAGGTGCCAGATTTTTGGAACCCTGCCCCATGCCTTCACACTTGAAGGAGCATTTACCAAGAGGAGAATATAGACTGATAGTGTAAGGGGGTAATTCAGCATTTATTAACATGTACATATTCCCCATACTTGTACGGGTGACCTGCAGTTACACTGTACGCGTGCGGTTTCAAGAATACAGCCGATAGAATTAATGATTTACAATTAGAGAAACAGTCATGCAATGAATCATTAGAATAATATTCAAATTTGAATTTAATCCTATACGTCCATAAACTATCGGTGACAGGTTTCTTCAATCTATTTGACGTTAGGCTTATCATTGGAATGGTTAGAAATCACGGAAAATGCGTTTGTTAGTAAGTATCAACGTTTTGCATTATTAATAAACATACTCTTTATGACAAGAACTAGTCACCCATACAAGTTAGGGGTATATAGTGCAATGGATGCAATAATACCTCTTAAACCTGGTCTGTATTCTCCTCTTGGTAAATGTTTATTCATGTGTGAAGGTATGGGACAGGCTCCAAAAATCCGGCACCTAACATTTTTAGATTTTTTTTTTCATTTCAGAAACGAAACTGTTTTGAACCGAAATTTCATACCTAAACTGAAGAAATCATCATCAAAGCTGAAAATATTTCATACGTCTCTTCAAAAATGCATTTTTGGGGTCTTGCATAAGAATTGTAGGCCTACATGGAATCAAGCTACCAGGGACTAGTTTACTATCGGTAGTGCTTGTCTTCGGAGATGTGATAGTTTGGTGGAAGCCAAATTGTCTTCCCTGACATCACCGAACATCGCCGACAACTTTGGAGCTGGAGTTGGCCACACATGGGGATAACTCTATAGCTTTGTGCACAAAGTAATATGTGTTCCTTTTTATGCAGTCATGGCGCAAGAAATTGCTCTGAAATTCACTTTTCTAAACAAAGTTATACTGAAATATCGCTCCAAATGGATAGTCTAAAAATGACCTAAACATATTATTTGGAAATGAAGGACTCATCACTTCCCTAAGTTGCATTTTTAATTTTCGAAAATTTCTTCCCAGCGTCTTGGACAACTGTCCAGTCCTCTTTTGGGGGAAACTGGATCATTCAATCCACACAGTGCGAACTTTTTGTTTGTTTGTTTTTTCAGTAGAGGGCGTATGTGGTATGACAGTTCTGCTCAGGACCACATACGTATAGTAGGTGAGGAGTTGGCAGGGTTTTGGCCCCTAGTTTTTATATCCTAAGATCCCTGGTTCGAAACTTGTTGGAAAAAAGTCTGTCAAAAATCCAATCTTTAAAAAAGAAATTAGATTGAAGACAAGGTTTATTCAGTCAAACCGAACTTAAAAAATCAAGACACCTGCGGCCAGTTGTCGGCGATGTTCGGAGATATCGGAGGAGACTTTACCTTTCAGGAAACCAGTACATCTCCAAAGACGAACACTATCGATAGTAAACAAGTCTTTGTCATAAACAGTATGATCTTATCCAACATTCCGTAACGTGTTATTCCAGCGACACTGACATTACGGACAGACATTTCATTTAGTTTATGGAAATTATGATAAACCGATATTTGTCTTGCTGGCATGGCAGAAGCGAGACATTATAGCCTATATGCATTGCGGCGGCAGCCTCAACATCGAAAACTTAACGAAATGTTAAGTTGTTTTTTGGCATAAGTGAAAGTATATAAGATTTTATTCCATGGAAGTGATTAAGTATCGCTTATCATTTGATTAAAATTTCATGTCACAAAGTCAAGATCAAAGGTCACTTCAGGTCAAACATAGACTATGTTGTGTAGTGATCACTAACTTTTAGAGTTGTTTTTTAAATTTTGTCCGTCGCCAAATAAGTTCACTAGGGGACTATCGAACGGGTTTGTGCGTGTGTGTTTCTGTGTGTGTTGAAAATCACAATTAATTGCTGCTTCTCCTTTAGTTTTTGGCGGATTTTAAGTCTGTTTATTGGATAGGGCTTGGTGGCCCTCCCAAACCCCGGTTCCAAGCTTCAGAGAAATTGTAAGATTATGCTAATCCATGCAATTTATTCATCATCTTCATCGTCATCATCATCATCATCCTCAACGTCATCATCTTCGTCATCATCATCCTCTTCGTCATCATCATTCTCTTCGTCATCAATACATTTTTGAATAAATATTTCACACAAAATATTCAAGTCATTTGAATATTTAATTGTATGCACTAACATAGCATATTAATTTATAAAAGTCAGACATTATGAACGTTCTTTTTAGTTTGTCCTCAAACTCTTTGATACCATTTTGTATACAATGTCTTTTGTAGGCCTGCAAATGAATGTGAAAAAACTCAAACGATCAAATAGGACACTACAAGCGAATAAACTAAAACGTCCTTCTCACATATCTGAAACAACTTTCTGGAATTTTCCGTTTTCTTGTTTTAAACGGTTTAAAATCTAAACGTAACGCACATGGGTTGCGATGTTATTGTATATTGTTGAACTTTAAAAGCCGGGTATTATTTTGAAGATATTGTATAATATTGTGGATGTTCGGTAAACGGATTAATTTTAATAAAACAAAACAGTACAGTACAGATTTGATGTTTTTTTCAGATCTTTATTTTTACATTATCTCATATTCCCTGAGAATATGTGGGATGAAGCTCCAATTTTGAAAAACCCGACACAATCTATGGGGGGAAACTGAAAGAATCTCTTAATGATTTTTGCTTGTTTTAGCACTTAATGATCATTTTGAACTGCAAGTTTTTTCAGGGCTTAATTTTTAGACCTTATTAAAGACAATATTAGCAAGGGGAATTATGTAGCTCACATTTTTTCAATGTTAATATTGTTATACGATGCCTTTAAGTTACATTTCTAAAAGTATAGACAGTGTATAGAATACAAGTAAGGATGAAATTCCTAATAAACTGTTTTAATTAAAAGATGATGTTCGTGCAATTATTTTGTGAGCAATAGTGTTTCAATGTCATGGCCGTGTTTTGTATCAAAGGAACCTTTAACTGTAGTTTAAATACTGGACATGGACGCATGCGGTTGTCATGGCATTTTGTTTTTACTCTAAAACCGTATACTCTACAAGAATTGTCACGTGTAAAATTGTGATATGTGTCCGTGATGCAAGTTCGTTTTTGTCCATAATTTCTAACGCGTCATTTACACTAACGTGAACACAATATTAAATTACACACCATAAAAATTGGCAGGAGTGATGCTTTATTGGTCGTGTTTTATCATGCGACAAAGTGAAAAGGTAAAAATGACCGCCCGACTTAATAAAAAGACAATATCAAATTACTAGTATTGAACCGTAATTCAGTCGTGCTTCTCGATATTTAATTTGTTGTTGCGCCATTTGTAATTTAATATGATCTACTGACCGTTATCTGCAGTCAATGGGCTGGGTTCACTTTTACAAGGGAAAATGTCATTATTCTTCAGTCTTCTTCTTCTTTCTTCTTCTTTCTTTCTCATTTCTCCTTTCTTTTTCTGCTTTCTCCTTCTTCTTTCTTCTTTCTTTCATCTTCTTTCTTCTTCTTCAACCTCTGTAATCATTATAGCATTAGTATTACTTTATTACCACATGGATCGACAGAGTGCCAGGGTATGTGAAGGGTTATAAAAGGTTACATGAACAGCAATACTGCTTCGGTTGAGTGTCTGTGTTTGTGTGGTGTGGTGTGTGTGTGTCTGTGTCTGTGTGTGTGTGTGTGTGTGTGTGTGTGTGTGTGTGTGTGTGTGTGTGTGTGTGTGTGTGTGTGTGTGTGTGTGTGTGTGTGTGTGTGTGTGTGTGTGTGTGTGTGTGTGTGTTTCTTTCTTTGTTTTGTTTACGGGTAGGTATGATATTGGTGTAATGGTGTGGTTATGTGGAGAAGTTAATACTAGCGAATTAAATTATCAGTAACTTTCAGTGAATTTTTCCCCCCTTCAGAGGAAAAACTTACCGTTGGAAATCAATATACATTACAATGACTAGGATATGTACAGATAAATGTAAATGATACATGACTGAAAAAACAAACACAAGTGAAGCCTTTTACACGAAGTAATCTAAATACAATCACCATTTTATTATCAAACCCATTACGTTGTGGTTTATGATAAAAAATGTATCGCTATAGATCAAAATACCTCTTAGTTTCATTCTTGAGATCAAAATGAATTTTTTTTATTCAATTTCATTTTCTTGATATGAAAACGATAAATTAAAATGATTGTATTCCAAGTAGCAAATTTGTGAAATATGTGTACGTAGATGTTTGAATGCTCCCTCAACAATTGATCTACTAAATTCCAAAACAATACTTATTGGACACACATAGAACAGATGAATTTATTTATCTTCTTAAAGATAACAGAAAGTGCAAAGTTCTGAATCAAGCTTATTATTTTTAAAAGGAATTTACTCCCAAAATATTGTGAATTAGCCTGAACTGAAACCACCGTAAACCTGTATCTGTGGTACATTTATAAGGAATGCCATACACTACTGACCAAATGCCCTGATTATATTGAATGTTTAACGTATCATTCCATTTTGTAATATTTTTTTTATTACTTTAATGACAGAAACAAAAGATAAATTCAAAATGCAAAGGTTTGAATGGTTGGCAAATTTTGGTAGATGTCTTTTCCAGGAGATCGAACACCAAATGTTTTCCTAACTGCATGTATTAATCCACCATACTCAGAATTTGAACGAACACTAAAATTTTCCATGAGCTATCCATGATATTACGTTCCTTCATGAAATTGAAAAGAAGCAAAAGTAGGTCATTTTGATAGCCTGTGCCACCATATATCCCAGAAGTCATTTGAAGGTACACGTAAACTGCTTGTAAGCTGAAAAAATTTATGAGTTTGCAAGGAATAGGTAATCGCCGATTATCTTTAATTATCTTCCGACTCATAGATACGACAACTAGGGTATGACTGACAAAGTGACATCTATTTTGATTAAATGATAGTGCAGTACTGTATAATCAGTGTTATCACTGTTCCAATTTTCAGGAAAGTGCATTAATTCATGCAGGATTTGTGGTAAGAAAACATCCTTGGATGATTTGATCAATCATCAGCACAAAAATAGCTTTAGTCGCATTTATGTAAAAACAAAAACAAATGCAGATTATGAGTTAAATAGTGTTTGGTTCGAGATATCGACTAAGAACAAAAACGAGGGAGAGTCTGTAACGGTTTGTCCAGCTCCATGGTAAAGCATATTTACAAAATCAGTCATATGAATTATTCACTAAAAACATGCGAGACACGCAGTCATTAAAACAAACAATAAGTGAGCACGGGCAAAATATATGCATTACACAAAATCAGCAAAAACATTATTAATTAAAAAATGCATGTGGAATACGGTGTTCATCAAACGGTGCTGAACAACCCGGTAATAAGAATTTGCGTAATACACGTGATAAAAACTGATCTAATTATGCTAAGAAAAATAATAGACTTCATGCACTTTTGCTAAAAACAAGACTGTCGAGCTGTGATTTAAAAAGTGTTTGATTAGAAGTAGGAATGAAACATGGGAGAGTGTGAGACGGTTTGTTCAGCAGCATGATAGACTACATAATCACAATAAATACAAAATCAGCAATATGAGTTATTCATTAAAGGTCCTATGACATTAAAACTATCAAAACTGGGTAATCAACATGTTGTAGAGTATTTTTTCATCTAGAATTCCAATCTGACTTCTAATTCTCGATGCAAGTTTCAGGTTTCGAGTTATTCACTATAATAAAAACTGTTCGGGAACACCCACATTTTTTGGCCTCGATATGCAAAACAAACTGTTTATCATGTGACGTCATCAGGGGAACGCCGCTCTCTGCGAGCGAGCTCGACTTGCGTAATAGTACACGCAATACAAACATTTAAAAGATCTGTCGGCAGTAAAACAACCAACTACGAGGTCATAATTAATCATTATTGCATATATGGCCGTCTCTAAATCATCTGGGAGTGATTCAGGATCAGAGATTTCCATGACTGACTCAGATCTTAATTTTGATGACAACTAAGTCCAGCAACTAACACGAAATTTTGCCGCCAGGTTTCAGCCAGAGGCGCAAGACGAGCGACACCGCTGCAGGGCCACACAAGCCGACATAAAAAAATCACGAATATGAAAGACTATTTGGAAACAATTATTGGTAAGTAATGCATATTCAAGCTAAAGTGTAGATAGTTTTACGTGATTTGAAGTATGTTATGATAACATACTGAACATGCATTTTAATGAAAATGTCTATGCTTTTTACTGTGTTGGTGATTGTAACCTTGCATTGCACGCCGCAAGTGCGGTAGTTGGCTTGGCGGCGCGGCGCAGCCGATCGACAGGGGTCAAGTCCCGTAGCTCCCCGGCCGATGCAGGGTCAACTTCTTGCCCCTCGGTGTTGGACAAGCTCGACATTGCCAAAATGTATACACACAAACCAGAATGGTCCGATAAATCTGACGGCTCGCGTAGAATTTTTCTTCGAACAATATTCTGTAATTTTAAATTTTGAACGATCGACTCAGATAAATATCACAATTATTCGAAGAAACAGTACTAGAGCCATCAGATTTACCGGACCATTCTGGTTTGTGTGTATACATTTTGGCAATGTCGAGCTTGTCCAACACCGAGGAGCAGGAAGTTGACCCTAGATAGATCGGCCGGGGAGCTACGGGACTTGACCCCTGTCGATCGGCTGCGCCGCGCCGCCAAGCCAACTACTGCACTCGCGGCGTGCAATGCAAGGATACAATCACCAACACAGTAAAAAGCATAGATATTTTCATTAAAATGCATGTTCAGTATGTTATCATAACATACTTCAAATTACGTAAAACTATCTACACTTTAGCTTGAATATGCATTACTTACCAATAGTTGTTTCCAAATAGTCTCTCTGCAGCGGTGTCGCTCGTCTTGCGCTTCTGGCTGAAACCTGGCGGCAACATTTCGTTTTAGTTGCTGAGTTTAGTTGTCATCAAAATTAAGATCCGAGTCAGTCATGGAATTCTCTGATCCTGAATCACTCCTAGATGATTTAGAGACGGCCATATATGCCATAATAATGATTAAAAATGACCTCGAAGTTTGTTGTTTTACTGGTGACAGATCTTTTAAATGTTCGTATTGTGTGTACTATTATGCAATTCAAGCCCGCTCGAGCTCGCAGAGAGTGGCGTTCCCCTGAAGACGTCGGAGGTCACGTGATACGCAAGTACGCTTTCAGCATTTTTTTTTGTGGGCGGGGCGAACTTGGCGTAGAAATAATGACATTTCATTCTTAAGTGCAGCATTATTTTAATATTAGATGATTTCCCAGGTAACTTTCGATAGAATGGTATTCCAACAACAATTAACTATCAATTAAAACTCATTTTCATGAGTATGTCCTGGAACCTTTAAAACGTGCAAGACAGCGATCACTCAAATCACGTAAGCCAGGGCAAAATAAAAATAAATATACATATTTATACTAGTCATGATGAACACAATAGGGCCTACACGCTGTTGAGTTTGAGTTTTGAGTTGAATAATGTTTTATATAAAATATCAGTATATGAGTCTTTGTAACGATTTGTTCTGCGTCATGGTATCGCGAGACCTTGATTATGGCGGAGTGGTCGATAATTTGGGGGTCTTTCGCGCTTTTGCTCTTCTAGAACCGTCTGTAGGCCTATGTCTTTCGATCTGAGACTGAGGCCATTTCCAGCACACGCATTGTCGACGAATTATCCACTCTTCCAAGTCGTGGTCGACTGAGGGTAGACCTAAGTCGACCGTGACTCCCGGGGATGACGGTTTCACGTCTGATGGATTCGAGGACCAATCGTTTCCAATTCCAAGTCGAAGAAAACCGCTGTCACCAGACACGTTCGAGGACTGCTTCATACTGGTACAGTAGTCGTGGTTGGGCGGAGATGTTTGACGCATTAAAGTGACATCGGTGATTCATAATGATCGTCATCAATTTGGTCGTAGATTAGATCATATACCTCCGAGTTCTCGGATTGTTTCGCTGTGTAAGGCGGAAGCGGCTCACACACGGGACGGCGGATTGAATCGGCATACATGAGACCGTTGTTCTGCCTTACTTTAAGAAAGTGACAAAATCACTAAACTTTGAGTTATTAGTGTTTTTGACACCTGCTAAGCATGCTGTACCTTCAGGCAAAATTAGGAGAAGAAATGATCATCATACTGAAGCAGGGGCAGCGGAACCGGGGGGGGGGGGCAGGGGGGGCATTTGCCCCCCCCCCCCAAAAAAAAAAAATGGATAGCAAAAAAATGCCCCTTTTTCAAAACGAAATGTGCCCTTTGTGAAATGACGCATGTCCCCTTTTTTCAAAATGAAATGTGCCCTTTGTGAAATGACGCCTTTTTTAGTCTACTCATTTTTGTCGATATTTATCTTCTTCGTATTCATTTTTATTTTTTTTGCCCCTAATGGGGCACGTACAGACCTACAATAGACATAATTAGGTAAATTATATTCAACAAGCTTTTTGTGCCTAAAAAGGGCATTTAGTATCTCCTCTTAATGCCCTCATGTGGTAGCAAAATAATTCCATGCTACTGTTTGCCCCATCCCTCTCCCATTTTATATAAGGCAAAAAGCCTTTTTTTCTAATGAATGGCCTTACTTGGTTTGAACCCATACGAGTGCATGAAACACTTTAATATACGTCACATGCTCTTTCACCTGAGGTGATTTTCTTTCTTTGTCCATTGTTATTCGTTATTTGCCTTCGACTGTCTGATGGGCACAATAAAGAGACAAGAAAAACTTTTGTTCAAAAAGAGGCACTATACTGTACCAAGAAGGCATTTGGCTCTCCTCTTATAGAGCCGTCTGCGTGTAAAAATGGCCTCTCCAATTGTTTCGTGATACATGCCCTAATTTATATACTCTTCATGCGAATAAAAAATTTTTTCGTGAGTAAACTTCCTACGGTCGCCTTTTCCTCTCAACAAGAGAAAAATCACCGTCGTAGGAAAAGATCCACTTTTCTGCAGCAGAATCAAATTCGCAATGTGCATTATTGACTTTTAGTAATTATAACGAAACTAGTTTAGCAATACTCTGTCCCGACTAACGTATCTGCTATTGTATCTTAGGAGTCGTTGATGTTCTCATACTTTTTAAAGAACACACTGCAAAATTCCGAGTTTAATTAGCGCCAGAACAACCACAAAGGAGTTTACAACTTAAAATTTCAAATTTCCCAAAAACGCTCGCTCGCTAGCATGAGTAGATATATGTAATAATATTTCATTTAATTATGAGAAATCCCTCTTCAAACTAGTTTGCTCATATGTTACATTACCCCGGTGAAGAAACAGCTACTCAATGCAGAAAAAGTTTGATCTAGACAGATGTTCTTTATTTTTTTTAAATACTACAGAATAAATCAATGCCGTTACTAGCGCCAGAATAAATCAGCAAAGCGATTTTTACAATGTGAACATTTCAAAATTTTTCCGCAAACCGCTCGCTCCGCTAAACCGCTCGCTTTGAGTAATAATAACAGGTTATATTTCATGTTAATGATCCAAATCCCCTTCAAACATGTTTTCTCAGTTACATAACTATAAGAACACAGCTACTTCAAGCAGAAAATTGAAACAGACAGATGTTCTTTATCTTTTTTTTTAAAACTACATAAAAAATCATGCTGTAATTCACGCCGCAGATAGACCACAATTGCAGTTTTACAACTTAACATTTCTAAATTTTCTCAAACCGCTCGCTCGCTACACTCGCTCGCGGATTATGTGTAGGCCTATATATTTCATGTTTCAAATCGGAAACCATTTCAAAAAAGGTTGGGTTCGAGTTAGATTGCCGCTAAAAACAGCATCTTCAAGCAAACACCTAATCTGATGGTGAAAATATCTGCTTGCGCCCAATGCCCCTTTTGACATAATAAGTGTCCTTTTTTGGCTTTGCCCCCCCCCCAAAAAAAAAGAAAAACGAAAATACGTTCCGCCGCCCCTGTACTGATGTCAAAACGATGTAAAATCGCACTGATACTAATGTGAATAACAGACACAAATTGCTCGTTCATGCGAACTTACACTTTTGCCAGTTGCTTCCCTTTGCCAAAGTAAGGCAGAGTGGTGATCATTGGGATTGACTACAGCACAACCGACGGAACAATTCTGATTGAATCTGCTCGATTCACTAGAAGAGTCGCTCCTTCTTATGAATCTAACATGGTCGTTATCTTTTCGTTTGCGACGTGACCTTACAACAAAACAAACGACCATCACAATTATGAGAAAAATAACACGGTTACTACCCCGATTAAAATTAGATGCATCGGTAATGATATTGGTACTGTATTCGATGGCAATGTGGTTTCCAACGGTATGTAAGTGAGCTCTGTACCCCTTACGTCTACAGTGTTCAGCACGGACAAACGGCCTGTCAAGTTGGAGCCGATGCAACTGTAATTACCGCTGTATTCAACCCTAATTCTAACGATTGTTAACGTACCATCGTTCGACACGGAGAATGGAGGCTGCGATGATCCTGGTTGTGATGTCATGTGATTTGGCGTGAGCCACTCCAGTTGAGGCGATGGATCCCCTGTGATACCGCATTCAAGGCGTACGTCGTCGCCGTCATTAGCAGTACGGTTGGTGTTGGTGGCTACACTCTCTGGGATACATGCAAAATCAGTGTCATCCAGGCTTACCAACTGTCGGGTAGGAACCCGATTTGGTGTTTCGCAAACCGGCTGGAAGTTGGCGTCTAAGTGGACTAACAACCCACTCAGCCAACGTAGGTTACAGTCACAATATGCCACGGGTTATCCACAATATCAAGGAAAACATTTGATGGCAGATGAGAGAGAGCATTGCTCGGTAATGCTGTCAAGTGGTTGGAAAACAGATAAAGCTCCGTTAATTGGGTTAGACCGATAAATGCGTTATCTTCAATAGAAGACAATTTCGAATCGGCAAAATCCAGAGTCTGAAGCTGAGAATTGTTAGCGAACATTCCAGACGTGAGTTTTGTCATGTTTGTGTCTGTCAAAATGAGGTGTTGCAGAAGCGGGAAGCTCTGCAGTACACTGAAATCGTTACATGTCAATGGATTTTGTGATGCAGTCCACGCTTCCAATGAACGTAAAGTGGAGAATGATGAGGGAATACAACTCAGTGAATTGTTTCTAACTTCCAATTAGTAGTTAGGTTGGAGATCCCGTCGAAAACTGCCGCAGAAAATACCTCGTCCCCGTTGTCAGTGATACTGTTCATTCTGAGGGCACGTAACTGAGCAAGACCATCGAACAACGTGCTCGGTATTGTCTGGAAATCGACCCTTGAGATGTCAAGGATACCTAGGGTAGCAAGGTGACTGAAAAGACCCTTCGGTAGATATTGAAGAGGATTAAGCGATATCCCTTACAAAAATGTCCGCTGTGGTATTCCTCGTGGTCATTTCTGTGGTACTATATATATACCACAGGTAATACCAACAGGCGATGTATCGAGGTACCACACAATAATTCCTGTGGTGACTTCATAGGTGATGTCCGTTCTACGTTGACCTGTGGTAAAGAAATACATAGGAAATACCAACAGCGCAGTACGCACAGGAAATACCACAGAAACTACCACAGGAAAATACCAACCAGATATTCCTGAGGTCTTTTGGACAATACCATAGGACGCACACAGAAGTACCACAGGAAATACACGGGATATTCCTCTGGTATTTTAGGACATATACCACAGGACTACCACAGAAAATCCCACAGGAATAATACCACAGGAATCTCCCTTGTGGTTGTTTGCGGGCATATACCACAGGACTACTAGCAGAAATACCACGGATACTTCCTGTTTGTTTTTTGGACATTGCAGTGACTACCACACGTCAGCTACCACAGGGAAATCCAAATGGGATACTCTTCTCTGTATTTTGGAATAATAACACCGGACTAACCACAGAAAATCCCACAGGAATTCCTGTGGTTTTGTTTTTGGACATAATACCAAGACTGCCGACAGAAGTACACAGGAACCATAACCACGGATCTTCTGTGTTTTGGGGCATATACCACACGGACTCTCACAGAAAGCTACCACAGGAAAATACCACAGTATATATTCCTGTTGTTTGTTTGGCCACATATACACCAGGACTCAACCACACGTCAGTACCCACACAGCAATACCAAAGCACTACTACACAGAACTACCACACAGACAAAACCACAGATTAGTACAACACAGCAAATCACCACACAGGATTACCACACATTGTGCTTTTGCTTTTGTGGCTACTCCTGTGTGGTAGGGCTGTATGGTATTCTGTGTGGTATTATGTGTGATATCGATATGTGGTATCGCCGTGTGGTAGTCCTGTGGTATATGTCCAAAAAAACCCCACAGGAATGTCCTGTGGTACTTTTCTGTAGTAGTGCTGTGTTGTACTGCTGTGTGGTATTCGTGTGTGGTACTGCTGTGTATATTGCTGTGGTACACTGAGGTATATTGCTGTGGTACACTGAGGTACTGCTGTGCGGTACTGCTGTGTGGTATTTTTGTGCGATATTCTTGTGTGGTACTGCAGTGTGGTATTCATGTGCGGTACTACTGTGTGGTACTGCTGTGTGGTATTTTTGTGTGGTATTTTTGTGTGGTATTCTTGTGAGATACTGCTGTGTGATTCTGATGTGTGGTAATGCTGTGTGGTTCTGATGTGTGGTACTCCTGTGTGATATTTTGTGGTGTTGCTGTGTGATACTGTGTGGTATTGCTGTTGTGATGATGAGGATGATGATGATGACGATGATGATCACCATCATCATTTGTATTACAGAAACATCTTTTGACTGAACTTATCAGATCAATAGAAATCATGCAAGAATAGGTGTATTTAGGTGCATTTATCTGTATGATTTTCTATGATTACAAGTATCGACTTTAGCTTATGCATATTGATGTGGTCATTTGCATAACCTCTCACAATAACATAGTCAGCCTGTTTTATATATTTTTAGTACAGTTTCGATGAAATAAATGAGAACCTCTTTCATAATGATCTATAACAAAGCAGTAAACAGATTAAACCCCATTTGCCCCTACAAGTAACGTTTACTTGCCGAGGACTTGCTGTTTGCATACAATTGAACATAAAGTAACCACTAAATATCTCAACGTAACTTTACACAATATATATATTAACCGTGCAGTAAAGCTACACAGGAATAAGGCAACTGTTAGGAAGGTTTAGGAGTAGAGTAAATATTAGGAACAGATATAGGTTAGGTTATAGGATCGATAGCTGTGTAACTTCGGTCTCTAAGGTCAATTGAAGCTGTCCCCAAGCTGTCATACACTAGTTTTTTTTTTTTTTTTAGGGGGGGGGGGTTTTGTTGATGACGTGTGGTATTCGTGTGGTATTTTTGTGGTATTCGTGTGTGGTATTTCCTGTGGTACTTTCTGTGGTATTTCCTTTGGTACTGCTGTGTGGTATTACCACATGAAGGGATTAACGTGTGGTAAACGTTACCACACATTAATCCATTCCTGTGGTAAATTGGGACATTTACCACAGGACAGTTCCTGTGGTAAAGTCCTGTGGTACAGTCATGTGGTAATCACCTGTGGTATTCCTGTGGTAAAGACCTGTGGTACAGGTATGTGGTAATCACCTGTGGTATTACCACAGGACATTTTTGTAAGGGGATCACAATGTCACACTGTGAATATGAACTAAATCCACACAGTGGTCCTCGCCTGCCAGAAAGAAAAAGGTCGTCACAGTTTGACCTTATGACCACAAAGTGATCACAGTGTCATACTGTGAAAATGAACCAAATCCACACAGTGGTCATCCCCTGCCAAAAAAAAACTGGGTCGTGACAAACCACACAGTGATCATAGTGTCACAATGTGAATATGAACTAAATCCACGCAGTGGTCATCACCAGCCAGATAAACAAATAGTCGTAATAGTGTGGCCTCTATGACAACACAGTAATCAAAGTGTCACACTGTGAACATGAACCAAATCCATACAGTGATCATCACTTGCCAGAAAAAAACACACTGGGTCGTCACACTGTGACCGCTATATGACCACGCAGTGATCACAGTGTCACACTGTGAAAATAAACTAAATCCACACAGTGGTCATCACCTGCCAGAAAAACACATGGTCGTCCTAGTGTGACCTCTTTTGCCACACAGTGATCACAGTGTCATACTGTAAAACGAACCAAATCCACATAGTGGTCATCACTTTCCAGAAAAAAACAACAACACAGGGTCGTCACGGTGTGACCTTTTTGACCACATAGCGATCACAGTCTCACTGTGTGAAAATGAGCCAAATCTACATCACAGTGGTCCTCACCTGCCAGAAAAACAAGGTCTTCACAGTGTGACCTCTATGACTACACAGTGATCACAGTGTCACAATGTAAATATGAACCAAATCCACATAGTGGTCATCACCTTCCAGAAAACAGGGTCGTCACAGACCATACAGTGATCACAGTGTCACAACAGGAAAATAAACCATATCCACATAGTTCCACCCTGTGATTCACACTGTCTTCACTATGTAAACACACTGCTGACTGTTGTTGTTTTTCCGACAGGGATGGTAACTATTTTTTTCCCGTACCTGATTTCGCCACATCGCCGACATCCACTCCCTGTTTCCCCGCCATGAACCCCAGTACGGCGAAGATAACGAACCCGGCATACATGCTGGTACCACTGTTGATAACGGCGTAGACGAGGGCATCCCTGTAATTAATTAAATATCAGTATAAATAAAGGAGGCACATTAAAAAACGGGGCTTACGACAAAAAATCTGTAAATTTGTATCTGTATAACTTACAATTTCATAGTAATAGATGATTGAAATGTACCTGTTACTGATTGAAGACTACTATTACCTACTTCTAATATACTACTACTACTACTACTACTACTACTACTACTACTGCTGCTGCTGCTACTACTACTACTGCTACTTCTGCTAGGTCTACTACTTCTTCTACTACTACCATTTTCTGCTACCTTTTCTGCTACTACCTTCGACCATGCTGACTCCTTCTACTACTGGTGCTTCTACTACATACCACTACAATAACGACGTCTATTCGACCATAATTCAAGGTCCACCCTGACGTCAAGTTGGTTTTAATAAAAGCAGCATAATAAAAAAAAACATATTGACGAAAGTTTAGCGAAAATCCACCAAAGAATAGCGGAGTTATGAACTTTCAAAGTTTTAATTTAGTGACGTCATATATACGAGCAGCTCAGCATAATTATGTCATGTAATATTAACTCAATAAATTATTACTTTTTATTTGATCATGATAATTGATTTTTTTCATAGAAGCATTTACGAAATGGTGTTTCTGATTATATATTGAATGCACAGGTAACATCCTTTTCAATTTTCTCAGAAAATGGCACTTTAAGGAATTAATATTACATGACAATGGGGAGCTGCTCGCATGTGATGTCACAAATGTAAAACTTTGAAAGTTCATAACTCCGCTATTCTTTGGTGGATTTTCGCCAAACTTTCCTTAATATGTTTCTCTCATGGTTATGCTTTATTAAAACTTACTTGACGTCAGGGTGGACCTTGCCTTTAATGTCTCACATAGCCTACCTAACAAAGTTGTGATTATGCTTGTTATAGCTACCAAGTGCTACGAGCACTCCGTGACCCAAGGAACAAGAGTAGAAAATCTGGGTTGCAGCGTCCATCCATACCTGACGAAAAATAAATACAAATTTATGAGGTTACTATAGTATTTGTCCCCTTTACCATGTTAAACGTTAAAGGTTCACATTCCCCAGTTTATCAAAACACAATTGATGAAAACTTACTTTAAAATACACGCAAATATTCGTGAAGTATACATAAATTCGCGAGAGGAAAGGACTGCGGAGTCTTATCAGGCAACTTAATTAGATGCTCTTTGCTTACATAACGGTAAAATAACGCCTGCGCCCTGATTGTAATTTGAGTAAACGGAGCACCTTTAAATTTCTCATTTCTCATTCTCATTTCTCATTATTGACGTGCCATTGAAAAAGGCCTCAGATATGGAATCTTATCAAAGAAGTAATGGGGAAACTAAATAACAGATCTTCTAAGTGAAATGGCATGTGGAGATTCACCCAATTAAATTTTGCCCGAAATCCTCAGTGTGATAAGCAGAGGTGGATACAGGGTGATCCAAAACATACTCAATTATTGTAACCTAGACACACACAGACAGACAGACAGACACACACACACACACACACAGACACACACACACACACACACACACACACACACACACACACACACACACACACACACACACACACTACACACACACACACACACACACACACACACACACACCACACGACACAGCACACACACACACACACCATTCAGCAACACACCGCGCACACGCACACACACCATACCACACCACAACAACACATTGACACACACAACACACACACACACACACACACACACACAACACCCACACAACACACACACACACACCACATCAGAACAACAACACACATAACACAGGCGGGCGCCAGAGTAAAAGTATAAGGGGCAAAATCGAGCGGAAAAGTTGCCGGCACAAGTTTTTTTCAGGCCAAAATTCACGGCTGACAAAATATTCAGACTAAAAAGTCGCTACAGTGAAATCCTAGGGTGCGAATTTTCCGAAACAACCTAATAGCCTCGTGATTTTCATTACTTCCACAATATCGGAGGGCGGCCGCTCCCTGCCTCCACCCCCCCAGCCCGTGGGGTTGCGGCCGCACCTGCAACACATCACACACAAACACATACTTACACACCATATACTCACCCACCCATAACCACAAACACAAGCTACACACACGAAAGACAAATCAGAAGTTTACTTCGTCATACGTATTAAACTGGTCATTGCTATAGGGTTGTTCTTATTCCAGAATTTTTTGATTATAAAAAGATATAATTTAAAGTATTGCATACCTGACTGTCTCGCGAGCTGAGTAATCGGGCTTGAGGATAGAAGATGATCCCGTACCATCGGCCCCTGTAGGGGACAGCTCTAAACCAACAAGATGGTCAGCAGCACGTACGGGAACGGAGCCGTAAAGTACACCACCTTATAACGGGGGGGGGGGGGGGGGTGAAACCGTTCAGGTTAAACCATTCCCATATCATCATCAAATATCCAAATACAATCTTAAAGATTTACTGCTGTGGTAACCAGGAGGTTAGTATATGGTCAGTAGAGCAATATTTTCTTTCTGTGGAGGCAGGGTATCGATGCCATGTTTTCGGATCGGGGAGGCGGGGGGGGGTTGTTGGCAAAAGTGAAAAAAAAATGTCAAGAAATTCAGACACGCTCTACGCGCCAAATGCAATACCAGGAATTTGCACGGCGAAAATTGATAGGTTCGTACGTTTAAAGAAGAATTTATCATGCGAAGTTTAATGATTTGATAGGCTTTTCGAATGACTTTTAAATATAATCCCTTGCATGCATATTATGAATTTTTAAGTTGTAAAAATTATTAGGGGGGGGGGCAAAACATATTTGCCACCGCAAATTTCATTGGGGTCGCGACTGCCCACCCGCCCTGCCACCACCAAGATCGACGCCCCTGTGTGGAGGTAGTCCAATCCAGATTATAGGTGAAAAAATACTAAAAACATCGTGTCTCATCGGGCCAAAATCAGGGATCTACGATCTTAAAGATTGTGTATCATGAATTGTGCACACATCCGAATACACTCCTGGTAATCGTAACCAAAAGAAGTTAAAATTACAATACTAAAGATCAGCAGATAAATCTCACCGTCTGGCAAAAGCTTTAAAAATTGTAAAACCGCCTTTTGGCAAAAGGTGTAACAGAATTTAAGTCGAGAAAGAATAACATTGGCATTTTGTTTTACTGAAAGAGGGAAAGGCGCATTGGGATTGAAATTTTCAATGGCTAATGCAAAAGAAGTTTGCACGCCATGTTGCGTTGAGATTTTTGGGAAGCTATCTGTAAGTCATTCTGTTGCAAGTTCATAAAACAACTTTAAATCGGACGCTATGCGATACCCTAACATTGAAAACAATATAAGGAGTTTGGATGAATATTTAGAATTGGAAAATAATTGATTCTACGTAATCGTAAGTGAAGTTTTGCAAAGTTTTCGTCAAAGTTGATATTTTAGTTTTACCTTTCCTGAACGATTTAACCAACTTTGCAAATGCACAGGTAGACATCAGTAACCAATGACAACAACAGACAAAGCGCCAGCTGCCAGTTGAGACCACCAAGATCATCTATACGCCTCCCGATAAGTGAATTGGAGAACTTGTGCGGCACATGTATATAGAGACAAAATTGTTTTTAAAATGACAATATTACATCAGGTTGAGTTAAGAACACTGATAATATTGTGGAAGACCCGTTTAACAAATTGTCAAACTTTGCTGTCTGAACCATATTCTGACAGTGTTTGAATGGCAAATAAAGACCCTAATAAAACACTAAAATTCATACAGTTATGCTGTCACTTGTAAAATATGTACGTAATAAAGATGTGCAACGAAATTATTGCTCGGTCGATTGAAAATTCTGCAACACAAGAATACAATGGGAAAAAACTGAATGATCTCTTAATGATTTTTACTTTTAAAGCACATTTGAACTGGATTTTTTCAAGGCTTCATTTAAGACGCTTATCAAACGACACTATGGTGTGGGGAAGTCAGTGTAGCCACATTTATAATATAGAATATTGTTAATACAGATGCTTAACTTATACTTGGGGTTCTACATTTTTTAAGATAATCCGAGAATCCCGCGAGTCCAGGTTTGGAAAGAAACTCCTCAGTTCTTCCAACCTCGCCAAACTTTGTATCTCCATTTTCACCGTGTATAAAATGTCATGAATGCTAGCAATTAGGGAGGGGGTATCGAACGCAGTCGGTCCATAAATGACTGATTGTAATTGTTGATAGGCTTACCACGTACATGTTGATAAACATTATTTTTTCACAGTTGTGTGCATTATAGAAAGAAGAGGCGTACAGCGTTATGATTACAGAAATATCCAATCTATTTGGTTTGAAATTTCAGTTTATAATGATATAGCAGTTGTAACAAGTTAAGTTAAGTTACTGCATGCCTCGAGTCACAATCTTTAGTCGTGACTTGACTTGACTCGATCGGAAGGCAAAGACATTGCAGTTGAATTCCAGTCGGGAGCGTTAAATGAGCTTTATTATGGCATTAAGTATTGTCCACATTAACAAAGGTCTTGCACCAATAATTTGATCCACGATCACGAGGCTCCATATTGTCTCTATTTGCTATATTTCATTTATCTTCCATTTGAGAAACCTATTGAAATAAACATTTTTGCCCACAAGGTTTTAAATATTATAAGGAAGGTTTTCAACTTAAAAACAATTCATAGAAAGAGTCTCCATAAATTTGCTATTAACCTGCTAATATAGTTAAAGACGCTATATAACAACTGTGGAAGTACCCGTTAAAAATTGTCGAACTTGTGCTATCTGACATATCTGACAGTGTTGAATGGACACAATAAACACAACCCTAGAACAAAAAGTTTGGACAGTTATCTGTCACTAGTACAATAATGTGTAGATACAAAATGTGGCACAATTACTTTCACTCTCGCCGCATAGGAAAATCTGCAACACAGGCATCTATGGGGAAAACTGGAATGGTCTCTCCAAATGATTTTCACTTTTTTAAAGGGACTTATTGATCGTTTTAAATAACTGCAATTTTTCTCAGGGCTTCATTTTCAGACGTATCAGGAGACACGTGTAGCCATTGGGAATCATTGTACTCAGATTTTTTAAAAACGGAAACACTGTTATACAATGGCCTTTTAATATGTCTACATAAGCAAAGGTTTTCATCATAATTTTGATATCACGATCACTGAGACTCCATATTGTCTATTTGCTATATTTAATATATATCTTCATTGAAAACTGATTGAAATAAACATTGTTTGCCCGCATGCTTTAAATATATAAACGAATGTTTTTCACTTAAAACAATCCACTGGAAAAGATCTCCATATGATTCTATTTGCTAAGTTAAACCTTGCTATTATGTTTAATATTTGTCTACATTAACAAAGGTTTTCATTATAATTTGATTCACCATCACGAGCTCCATAAATTGTCTATTTTACTATATTTCATTATCTTCTTCATTTGAGAAACCTATTGAAATATAAACATTGTTTGGCTCCGCATGCTTTAAATATAACGAATATTTTTCAGCTTAAAACAATTCACTGGAAAGATCTCTATATGATCTATTTTGTGCTATTACATGGCTTAAATGCCCATGTCGATGACAAGATATAAAGCGCCCTCCTATTGATAATACATAGAAAAGGTGTCAACCAATGACACCCATGAAAATGCAGATACGAAAACAGACCATGGCAAGTGTGTAAAAAAAATTACAATATTGATTTTCCTCCATAATCTGTACACTACGGCACTGCATAACATCTCTATGTAGCGGAATTGTTTCTAATATTCCAGGACTAGTTGACCTCCGTTTACTGTGCTTGAGTTGACTTCGCTTGAAGGTGGCCTTAACATATCCCTCCCATGGACAAAAGTACAACATAGTGCAAACAAAAGTAGGCATAACAAGTGCAACATACGCTATGAATACGCATGCATTTTGAGATTGAGAGGGTCTTTTATAATGAATGTCCTGGTAAAAATTTTTAACTGAAACTGAAAGATGTAG
>JZLH01S0617954.1:0-13744 GCA_001188425.1 Eucidaris tribuloides
GTCATGGTAACTGTTTTAGAATTAATGATCAGATTGGGTACAACATGTGGCTTTTCGATTTCTGCCAGATTGTGAGGGAGTGCAGTTTGCAGAGGCATACCCATCGACTGTGCTAGGTCAAACTACTCTAGTTGTTCTTACAACAGCTTCTTTACTACTTGCATACAACATATAAAGATGTATTGGTTGAATATAACGGCTTTCGCACTTTGTGCGGAATTGTACTCAATAACATTCTTCTACTTGAAAAGTCATATTTTTATGAATTTTTCTTTGTAAATGATAGAAAGAAGTGATTATGGCGTCTGATATTATTCTTTTTGGATTTAACGTGATGCAAAACATATATTTTGGCACATAAATCATCGAAATTGGCCAAGGGGATGCATTTTTATGATGGAAATACTCATTCTGGCGGCCATTTTGAATAATTACGAAAAACATGGCCGCCATTTTGGAATTTCGCGTGGCCCGCGTACTTTTCGTAATAGTTGGCCCAAAATGACTCTACATGCCAATTTTCATGCTTTTTGATCTTGCATTCAATATCGTTATTATTGCACATGGAAATGAAGGGGTCAAAAATATGAGTTTTTAATGCGCCGCTAAGACCTCTTATAAATATAATAATAGCAATTTCGGACTGCCGAGATAGTGACAATAATGGCAGCGGCAGATGTTGCTATTTTTAAAAAGTATTCTTCTTATTTTTTTTACTTTTAATTGAGGTCTAACTTTAGTCGGGCTTTCGGTTACTTATGCACAGGTGTGGCTTAGACACCAGCGAAATGTTTGTCATGTTTGTTTATGTGTGTGTGTTTGTGTTTGTGTGTGTATGTGTGTATGTGTGTATGTGTGTATGTGTGTGTGTTTGTGTATGTGTGTATATGTGTATGTGTGTGTTTGTGTTAGTGTGTGTATGTGTGTGTGTTTGTGTATGTGTGTGTGTTTATGTATGTGTGTTGTGTTTGTGTATGTGTGCGTCTGTCTGTTTGTGTGTGTGCGTGTTTGTTTGTGTGTGTGCGTGTTTTTTGTGTGTTTGTGTGTCTGTGTGTGTGTTTGTATGTGTGTGCGTGTGTGTGTTTGCGTGTTTGTGTGTGTGTGTATGTGTGTGTGTGTGTGTGATTGGTGGGTGTGTGTGTGTGTGTGTGTGTGTGTGTGTGTGTGTGTGTGTGTGTGTGTGTTGTGTTTGTGTATGTGTGCGTCTGTCTGTTTGTGTGTGTGCGTGTTTGTTTGTTGTGTGTGTGTGTTTGTTGTTGTTGTGTGTGTTGTGTGTGTTGTGTGTGTGTGTGTGTGTGTGTGTGTCGTGNGTTGTGTGTGTGTGTGTGTGTGTGTGTGTGTGTGTGTGTGTGGTGTGTGTGTGTGTGTGTGTGTGTGTGTGTGTGTGTGTGTGTGTGTGTGTGTATGTGATGATATGCTATCAAACGGTTGTGATTCATCTAAAGCATGAATGAATCAGCCCCTGTCATAACACCCCCTTTTGTCAAAGGGGGGTGTTACACCCCCAAACACCCCCTTTTTCCCGAAAACACCCCCTTTTTTCACGGAATCACCCCCCTTTTTTCGTGTAAAGGGGGTGTTTGAAGTTTGGACCTAGGATGACTGTGTAGGATGTGGAGGATTTTTTTTTCGTGGCAACACCCCCCCCCCCCCCGCTGAGCGAGTTTTCGGCGACTGGCGTGACCGCGAAAAAAAAAACCTACGATTTGGCCGCGGATGAACACCCCCCCCCCCCTTGGCAAAATCCTGCGTACGCTACTGGCCCCTGTTGTAAGTGAACGAGAGAACGGTGACGAACGAGAGTGATGTGAGGGAGGGGGAAAGGTAAGGTGCCCTGAAGCATTGCTTGTTTCTTTCTCCGTTAAAGAAAGGGACCCCAAAAATCCTTTGGCATATTCCGACATGACTTGATTAAGTAGAACATGCTTTAGGCATGATTTGTGCTTGCAAAATCAAATTGCGCACACACTGGCATAGTATTCGTAAAAGGATTAAAACATAATTGACTGCTATTGTGTCCATTCATGTGTTATGCTTCTTTGGTCTCAACAGGTGTGTGGCTTTTTGTGACATTTGATTCAGAACATTCTTTGATGTTAGCTACCTGTCTGTATCTGTGTGTGGCTGTGTGATTGTTAAAGTCATTTAAAATTTTGATGTTAACTTCCTGTAGCTTCTTTGGGATTGAACCAATCACTTAAACATGCCTGTGAAGGACAAGTATAATATTGAATCAACTGAGAAGTTTGTTTAATCCCATCTCATTTTCATTGGTCTTTCTTTTGCCATTTTGTGACTTTGGATTCAGAAACCAATTGATGTGAGGGGCTATAGCCTCTCTTAGTGAAGCAGATAACTGCATATTTTGGGTCGAATCGTTCAAATTGTGATAAAAGCACCATTATTTGCATGGATTTTCCTCGAGGGGTGTCATAATTATCAGAAAATATCGCGGTCTACGTGAAATTTCCAAAATGGTGGATTAGGGTTTCAAAATGGCCACCATGTGCAACCTATATTTAGCCGTTTTGAAAATAATTTTTGAATGAAACCTCCTATAACCATGAGTTTGGTATCATTTTAAAGACATTTAAATCTTCTACAAGATGATACCACTCTTTATTGGATTAGTGGTAAATTTGACAGCACTTTTGGGCCAAAAATGTGACTTTCAACCCTGTTTTATCAAAAATTGAAATTTTAGTGGATATAATTGTTTCAAAATAATTTGTAAGGAAGACATCAAGACTTTGCATTAAACTGCCGCAATATATTAAATATTGTCTCAAAATTGCACATTCACTGCAGTTTTACAAAATATGATAAATTTCTTCAAAGTTGGTACCACAGTATTACCTAAAACAACATGTTGTACGCATACATCACGCTTGGGAGTCTCCCGTATCGGAGTCTGGTGCGTTTACAATCGCTCGCGGTATCGGTTGTTTGCACCGCTGTTTGATGCAAGACACGGATTTTATGGAATGTAATATTAATGAATAATAAAAGCATTGTTTTGTATTACCTTTCAATGTAAAACGTCCATTGAGGTATCTTCATTTTCTGCAAAGTTAACTTACTGATCCATTTACTGTCGGGCAAATCTGGGTTGCTAATTTACCTGACTTTGGCTTGGTTAACGGGCACGTGTGGCCGTGCGTGCTAATTCAAGCGTTGATATCAATGGAGCACGGGTGAATAAGCGATGAGGGTGTCCTGTCTTGTGAAGAGGGACAGCCCAGCAACAATTGTTGCGCTGTGGGGTAGTCTTTGGCTCTCATTCTACGGGTTACTTACATGTAAATCTATTGAGCAATGTGAAGATTCCGTTTGAATGGAACCTACTCTTACCATATGTGTGGTTATTATATTAACGAGAATCAAATTCTTGACAACATGATACAACATTGAATCAAATTAGTGTAAGCTGTAATGGCCTTTTTTACAATAAAAATCGAACTACAACCCTATATTCACCCAACCAGACGAGTAAGTTTTTATATTATTTAATGCGTATAACCATTGAGCACTGGGACGAGATAGAGTAAGTGGGGTTGAACAGCAAGCATTATAATTTAGTTACGTATAAAAATACGCTACAGACTTTCAATGATTATCGAACAAAGCAATGCAATTAACGCTGGGAATACGCTCCTCAACAATTTAAAACACATATTCAGATTTATGGAGATGTTGTGTTTTTGCGTCTACAAAGAATTTCACCTATTCATTCTCTGACTGTAAATAGAACAAATAACTATGACAGAAAGCTGTTGACTGTAACCGAATGTAATTCTAAGAAATTACATATTTCTTTGCGATAAACTAAATGAAATGACTGCTAATCTTTTGTGACAACATTTTAGTGTTTGTAAAGTTTACGATACAAAACCAGAAGTAATTTCTTTCATTTACTAACTCCCGAGAATATGTGGTAAAAAAAGGAACTATGGATCCCTATCAAACTGATGTTTTTACTTATTAACTTATTACTTTGCATAAGCAAGTCCACGTAGTAGATTTAAATACTACTCATTTCCATTATTGTTAATACGTATTAGGCTTTGAGGTTGGCATTTCTGTTAAAATCTCAGTTTTGTTTGCTAGTATACATACTTCTGATCGAAATCGCAAAATGACTTAGATATTTTTAAATAACATATTTTTTAACTGAAAGCAGTCGGAGACATCATGTTTTCGGGATATCCGTCCGTCCGTCCGTTGCCGGTTCTAGTTTCTGCGATAACTCAAGAACCAGTGATTGGATTTTAATTAAACTGGGTTCTTTTATGAACTATAACGCAAAGATGAACTGATTAGACTTTTAAGATGAAAGGTCAGAAGGCCAAAGGTCACAGAGCCTAATACATGTCTAATTTGAGTTCGTTACTGCGATAACTCAAGAATGGCTCAACTTGGGTCAAGACAGTATGTAAAATGAGGCACCGATGAAGTTATTAGGCTTTGGAGCCAGTTGAAAGCTCAAACGTCAAAAGTCACAAGGCCTCATATATCTGATTTTGACATGTTACCACGATATTATACTAAAAAACGGCTTATTGGATTTCAATGTAACTTTGGTCAAGTGTACTATGAGTCACTGATGAAAATATTGAGTTTGAGGAGTTGAAGTGTCACAAGTCAAAGGTCAAGGGGCCTCAAAATGGCTGATTTGGGCTCGTTACCAAGGGCGTAGGCTGGGGGGTGCACTGTATGCACGTGCACTCCCCCCCCCCCCCGCAGAGCCATAGGAGTTCCACCCTAATAGCAAAAAAAGAAATTTGCACCACCTTTTCTGCTTTCATGCGCCTGATTTTTCTCAATTTTAGTTCCACCTCCCTAAGATGTGCACCTCCCCGTTCCACCTCCCCATGCCCAAACCAGCCTACGCCCTTGGTTACCATGATAACTTGAGAAGTTAGGCTTATCAGATTTTGTTGTAGCTTGTAGTAGTAGTAGTATGAGGAACCAATTAACTACTTAAATTTCAGAGTTGAAAGGTCAAAGGTCAAGTGTCACAAGGACTTTTTTAATATTCTTACATAATCTCGTTATCATGGTGAATTCTTTGTAGAATTTATGATCAGATACAAGAGTATATACATGCGGCTTTTCAATTTCTGCCAGATTGTGTGGGAATGCGGTTTGCAGAGGCATACCCATCGACTGTACACGTGTGCTCAGTCAAACGACTCTAGTTATTTCTTACAACAGCTACTTTTACTATTTGCATACAACATTTCAAATATCTTTTGGTTGACTATAACTGCTTGCCCACTTTTGTTGGGAATTGTACTCACTAAACATTTTTGTACTTGAAAAGTCATGTTTTTATGCATTTTTCTTTGTAAATGATAGAAAGAAGTGATTATGGCGTCTGAGATTATTCTGTTTGGATTGAACGTGATGCAAAACCTATATTTTAATAAAAAAATCATCGAAACTGGCCAAGGGAGTGCATTTTATGAAAGAAATACTAATTCTGGCCGCCATTTTGAATACTTACGAAAAAATGACCGCCTTTTTGGAATTTCGCGTGGCGTACTTTTTGTAATAGTTGGCCCAAAGTGACTCTACATGCCAATTTTCATGCTTTTATCACAATTTGAACGATTTTTTCAGTTATCTGCTCCACTATCTGTGATTGAATCGCAATCTCTTAATTATTGAATGTGCTAAGTAAAGATTATTGAAGCTAGCTGTGTAAAAATATTGTTCATTTTGACTGAGTGAATTTGTGTAGTGCCCTTGTAAAAGTTGATAAGTTTCTTTGAACCCAGTTTATGTCTTACTATTTGCTACTTTGTTATCGTTATAGGCCCTACCGTTGATAATAATAGTCGTGCCGTTGAAATACTAAATCATTTTGATGATGCAAAAAAAATGTTATTTTGCCGATTATGCAAATTAACATAATATGAATATGCATTAACGTTTCCTCGCTTGCTATGCATCACACCTACGTAGTGTGTACGTTGTGATGAACATGTTGAATGCGCTTAACTCTTCGCAGAATTTACGCAATATTAGAGTTGTTATTTCAGCCATTTTCGGCTTTAAAAACCTCATTTTGAAATTTTCTTACTCCCCCCCCCAGGGACCTCCCCCCCCCCTTTCCCCATACAAAAAATGGATCACGCCCCTGTGGGTGAGTGTCGGCGTTTTTTTTTACTGTGTTTCTGTGACTTTTAGGTGTGTGTTTTTTTTAGGCGCTGAATAAGGGGAGGCATCATCTTATGCCTCCTGGCTACGCCAGTGTTGATAAATCATATTTATTAGGATTACCCAACCTTGCCTGTGAGAATGACGCTCCTACATAGTTATTGATCGGGGAAAATCACATTTTCTCATACGGTTGCCCAATAATGATGACCAATCTCCATCTCATGCAGTGAGGATGAAGATCGCATCACCCGTTGTGGTTATGATGTAGAGGGGTCAGCTGGAGCTACCTACCATGTCTATCTCAATCACAGGACCAACACTTAGCGCAAAGATGTCCGATTTAACGATGACGGGCGAACCTGGAGGAAAATTAAGACATCAGAAAAGAAAAGAAAAATCAAAAGACAGTAAAACCGCAGATATGTCAGGCTAATCGGCTCAGAAAGACAACGCTCCGTGCGTTTATCGTATGATATAGTTCAATATACGTATTATATACATTATATACATGACGTGGAAGAGCTATTCCCATCATAGTCACAGACTTAAAACAGGGTGTTATTGCGTAATATTCAGCAAACTGCCGTCAAGTGAGACACCATGGATGTGAAGAAATGAAGGATAGATGACCTTATTTTTTCTGTAGGGTGACGCTGTAATTATATTTGTGCGAAATATTTGCTGTAGGCCTAGTTTTCGAACATTAGACCAGTTTCCAGAAACAATTCATGATTTCCTCCGAAAATATAGTACGGGATTTGCACGCCAGAAAACGACAAAATGAATGAAATCAGCTCAAATCGTTCACAATGTTAAGATTAGTATAAATAAACACCTGTCATAGAACCTTTGGATAGAATTTTGGTGAAAACCTGAACATTTTGCACAGTAACGTGCACGTAAACGGGCCGTTCTGTTAGTTCCAAATTTGTCCGATCAGCCGTTAGCCGAAGGTCGCGCGGAGTTTAGCCGTTTAACCAATCAGTGTCCTCCGCTGGTCGTGTAAACGTACACATAACCGAGATTCGCAATTTGAGCAAAATTCAAACTCGCGGAAAGAACAATATTCTGGTAGCATATCGTTATTAGTTTTTTTTCCTCATAAAACGACAAGTTCGTGACGTATGTATCTCAAACTTTCAACACACCATTTATAAGTACTAAACTACCGTTTGGTATTGCATAATGAAGGGAAGTGATGGACTGGCAAATCCTGAAATCAATCTTTAAGTGTCATTGTGAGTTTTTTTTTTTTTTTTACTTTTGCATTTTCAAATGATTTAAAGCCCAAGTTTATTTGGGGGGGATATTTTTATATTAAAGCTTTATGCCCAAAGGTCATATCACACCAATAACAGATTCCGAATGTCTTTCGTTTTTTATAATCAATTAATGAAAAATCTCGGGGGGGGGTCGGTACCCCCCGAGATTTTCGACTATACATTATAGCATCCAAAGGGTTAATAAAGGTTATCTGAGTTATACCTCATCAAAAAGAGCAGAGTCTGATCTTTCTGATGAGGTATAACTCATGTAACCTTAGCACCATATTAACCCTTTGGATGCTATAATGTAAAATATAGTCGAAAATCTCGGGGGTCCCCCCGAGATTTTTCATTGATTAATTATAAAAAAAAAAGACATTCAGAATCTGTTATTGGTGTGATACGACCTTTGGGCATAAAGCTTTCAAATAAAAAAAATCCCCAAAACTAAACTTGGGCTTTAAGTGAAGGACAAACCGATCTACACGGAATTTCCTTCTTCATCTTATGATGATGATCAATAACTCATTCTGTAATTGTCTTGTTATTGTACAGCTGTTAGCTTGGATGAATGCAAATCATACCTAATCAGCAGAAGGATGGTCGATGTCAAAGCCAAAGCACATGAAAATGGCATAATCGGCACATTGTTAGCGAGTGGAATGGACGGTCATCAGCATTCCAGAGAACAAGTAGATAATTATGTCCTCACAAGTGAATATTCGCGGCATTGATCTTGCATGTAGTTATAGACCTAGTTCAGCCTTCCGGTTGCTCAGCGGTTCCTCCCTACGTTGTTAAGCAAAATTAATCGGACTACGTAACATAACACCGCGGACATTGCCTAGGATCAAGTCAACTCCAGAAAAATTTCAAATAGTCCGTGCTTAAAAAATGATGCGCCTTTTTTTTTTAAAGTCTCGTATACGCACAGGTTGTGTAGAGTGTAAATTTCATCGAAGCGAAAAAAATCAGGAAAATCGATGTAGAAATACCAAAGCTTTGCACATGAATGACTTAACTTCAAAATGCTTCGGTTTCGTCACAGAGATGCGTCCTTAAATCACAATTTTTTCGATATTTTTGGTTATTTGTTCAAGTTGAAACTTCCATATCGTGTTAGACATGAATGTTTCAAATATACATTCAACATTTCAGCGTGTTACAGTTTCTGTTATCAGTATCACTATACCGAGTGTCCCAGAAAAAACGATACACTTTAAAATGGCCCCCAAGTAATTATTGTTTCAAGTTTTTGAGAAATATTTGTATATATGGAAAATTGAAAATCTCTTCTTTCATATGACACCCAAAAGTCTAAAATTGATTCATGCCTGAGTGAGCACCGCCCATTATATAAAGGCATGCAAAATTGGTTGCGCAGGAATTGGCTATCCACTGTAAGAACAGATTCAAGCTCTCTTTGATTTTGTGTGCATTGGAGTGAAGGCGTAGTGGAGTGGTGGGGTTACGGGGTGTTTGGAGTGTTGGGGGTATGAGCCTATGGAGTGTTGCGGATGTGGTGTGTAGGGGTAGTTGGGATGGTGGGGTGGACGGGTGGTAGGGTGGTGGGTTTAAGAAACTCTTACACACCCTCACCACCCCCACAACCCCTAGTGGAGTGAGGTGGTGGTGTAGGTGTGTTAGGGTTACCTTGGGCGACCACCCCCACCAACCCCACCAGCCCACACCCCAACCACCCCACACCCCACATCCACGCCACCCTCACACCCTATCACTGGGCTATTCCCACCACCCTGCACCCCCACCACCCCGCACCCCCACCACCCCGTACCCCCACCACCCTGCACCCCCACCACCCCACTACCCTTTGACCCGAATACGTCATTCACGCTTTCAGTCAATTTTTTTAATATATTTTATATATCCCAATCCCCACCTAGCTCCACACAAAATCAAAGAGAGCTTGAATCTGTTGTAACAGTGAATAGCCAGTTCTTGCGCAACCTAATTTTCAGGTCCTTCACAAAAGTGGGCAGTGCTCACTCAAGCATAACACAACTTCAGACTTTTTGGTGTCATATGAAAGAAGAGATTTTCAGCTTTCCATACATATAAACATTTTTTGAAAATTTGAAATAAAATTTATTTGGGAGCCATTTTAAAAGTGTATCGTTTTTTCTGGGACACTCGGTAGAGAATGTCAGCCCGTACAGATTTCTCGCAATCTTTACCAGCGTAAAGACCATCTCAGGGAAGCCCTTATCGTGAGAGCGGGTATTTTTTTTTATAATGGCCACATTAGTGGAAATATTGTAGAGGGTGCAGTCATTTTCTATTTCATCAAACGTCACAAACGTTTATTACAGACCTTTCATGGGTTCACATTGATAGATATTCGGATATTTACTTATATCAAACGCCATGAACGGTCTAAATACGAATGGGAGAGCCCCGAAACATTGCAGTCACGTGCCACGTGGGTGTACGTGCATATCAATGCTTCAGGCTTTATTACGCATGCACAAATACAACAGATGTACAATCATGAATGACAATACATCCAGGACACATTAGACATATGCAAGGGGGGTTGTACGACCCCCACCAAATAAATCAATCGGTTCTACATTATTTATTTACTAAAGATATTTTTTCGAGGGCCTTTTTACAATGACATAAAACAATGAAACACCATTAATCAGGATACACCCTTGCAGAATGTTTTATCAAAGAAGTAAGTTCATCAATGGAAATTTTCCGATATTTCTGGTTATTTGTTCAAGTTGAAACTTCCATATCGTGTTTGACATGAATACATTCCAAGTTTCAGTTCAATTTAGCAAACGCCCGTGTGACAGTTTTGAAAATCAGTTGTCTAAAATGGATTTCTTCGACTTTCTCAAAAGATACTGAACGTATCGAAAAGATGTTTGGTATAATTTAGCTTGATACTAAGAAAATATGACTTGAAAACCACAAGAAATAAAATGTGTAAAACATGAGATATCAATGCAGAAAGAATTGTCCGCTAAATAGAACAGCCTGGCGTCATGGAGCGGCTATTTGATATAAACATTACAAAACTCTCTCATTTGTGAGAAGTCCCCAATCTTTCCCCAAGTTTGTGGAATTTGTCAACCCCAAGGTGGCTTTCCTTTGTTTGAAAAAGTCGCAAAAATGTAAAGATAAACATCTGTGTTTCCAACTTCAGGTCAAGCCAGCGCAGACTAGCAACCCCCACGACGACCCTTGTGATAACTGTCGAAGACAACAGCTAAGATCTTACACAACAGTGTTAACAAACCTGAGACAAGTATAAAGACGAGATTCGAAGCAAAGGCCAATTTCCTCTTGTGCGTTGAACAAGGTCTGCTCCCGGCATTGAAATGCAAATTATGTTCGCCGATGCAGAGAACTTCAGGAAACAGCCATACGAGTGCTACTGCGCACGCTCACAATTCCCTTTAACTGACCCCTGGGTCACTAGAACAGTTTCATGATAAATGCAAATTGTATGCATACTATTCTAACGAAAGGTTACTCTTGGCAACCAGATACCAGACATAGCAAACACCGGTGCTTGCAAAAGTACATTTTTATTATTGAGTTTCCATAGCAACACATGAAAGAAATATCTCATCTACTTATCTAGGCTGAGCCATCCTCTGTAGTATGAAATCCTCTGTAGTATGAAACCCTCTTCAAGCATTTTCCATACATCAATTTCTTTCATCTTGTGACCATGTCAGTATTATGTATTCTGTTATATCTTCCGTCGCTTTTTTCTGTCTCTTAGTCTTTTCCCTTTTCCGGAACGAGGTTGTCATTCTGTTACCCTCTTTGTCCAATGATTATCTGTTATCCTGGCGATATGCCCTGACCGCCTCCATTCAATTTAGTTAATTTTCTCAATGGTATCTTTGATTTGGGTTCTTGCGTATGTCTGAGGTTTTACACCTGTCTCGTAATTATGCATTTAGCGTCTTTCTTTCCGTGGCTCTCTGAGTAAAAAGACTTTTTTTCTTTTTCTTTAGCCTTATATACACCCATGGTTCGGCACCATATGTCATGGTTTGTAGCACACATTGGTTTAATACTAGGATGTAATATCCCGTCACTAGGCTGCAAAAGCAAGTATTCATAAATTTGAATAAATTACTGGAGAGACATCTCGTGCATGTATGATTTATCGCCTACTTTTTACGTTGATCTATCAATTTCCTTTTATGACTTCGTTCAAATGAACTTCGTCCTTTACATGCGTAAGTTGTAATAATTACAATTTTACAATATGGCTTATTGTTTAATTTTCAGTCATTTCATTATGTATAAGAAAGATGAACAAATATGCAAAAAAAATCAAAAGTTGAAATCATTACAATGTTTAAAAAAAGCCCATATCTTTGATCTTTCATATGAATTGCATTAGAAGCTGCCCTCTTCTTTTCTGATGTCTACTGCTTTTGAACCAAAAGTACCAAAAATGTGTGTAATGTAATCTATTTAAAAAGGTGAAGAAATAAGAAAAAATTGAATTGTCCACATTCTAGAAAGATAGATTTCTTTCAGTTACTCATTTTCATGGTCCATAGGTCAAATGACATGAACTTAACAATTTAAAATCATACAATCAATAATGCAAATACAAATACAAACACAAATACAGGATATTAGAAATAATAACACAAGTATAGACAAACAGAATTATGACACACAAATCCACAAATGAATATGATAGAGGACACACACAGTAACAGATAAGGCCACCCATTTTGTATATGTACCCTCACTCCCCCCCCCCATTATTAAGTTAACAAATGAAACAGGATTCAATGCAATTACAGTAATCAAACTGATAATTTATGCAATATTTGAAATACGCTATCATAATAGGTGACATATAATGTAGCCCATCCATTTGACATGTGTATAGAGCCCCACCCCATTAAGTTAACGCACAAAATAGGATTGTTTGTATTTAGGCTTTCTGAAAAATAGCTCAAGTAAGTAACAAAGAAATACAAATCAATAGCAATATCAAATTTAATGAATTCAAATTCTTAACAAATACTATTACATGTATAACAAAGTAAAAAGAAATGAAACCTCCATCTTCAATTAATTTCATGTAGATTGCAACATAAATTGCATTCTTGTTTCCATAAATCTTCAGACTTTTATAAAAAAAACAATCTTTTGGTATCATTTCAAGTTTACATATACAGTACTCCATAAGCGTGCACATAAAATGCAGTTATTAAAAATGTAGTTTTTAAATCTATTTTTTCATATAACTTCTCTTAGTCTTAGCTATAACCAGTTTTCTGTTAATTACAGCAGAAAATCAGCCCAAAATGCAATTTTCGATAGAGCATCAAAATTATCGTTCCGTAATGTGGCTACCTTGTTTGCTTGGTTTAGGTGTCGTGTGCAAGCGGACACACGACTGCGGCCCACTAGTTCCGTGCTGCGGCCACGCACTGATCAATTTATAAAGCGAGGAATCCGAAATGAAAATGATCTCCCATAAAACCGAAAGAACAAAAGACTGTACTGACTGTATTATATACATTTTTGTTTTAAATATATATTTTTAGATTAATTTACATCTCAATCACAAGTATTGTTAAGTTGCCGTCTTTAATTTGTTGTGGTTTCACATATTGTAATAGTTATTTTCATATTTTTTTTATTTATTTTTTTTTATTTGGGTTCATCATTACTATTTTTGGGGGTCTAACGTAGTTATAGTTATCAAAACATATGGTTTTGAAGTTTCCATGTACAAATTGTAAGACATCTGTTAAAACAAACCAAAATGCTTTGCTTTGCGTTTCATGTAATAATTGGTGCCATCTAAAATGCACATCTGTTTCCAAATCTATTTTCGAATCGAATTCTGCCTGGATTTGTGATTTATGTTTGTTAACTGAATTACCTTTTGCTGCATGTAACATCGTTTCATCTGGAGAATCAAACGCCAATGAATTACCATCCGAGAATGCCAATGCTTTGTGCAATGAGAATGTTGACCAGAAATTAGAATCTTTATGTTCTACGAAAGGTTTAATCATAAGTCACTTGAATATTGGATCACTCACTCGACACCTAGATGAGTTGAAAGTTATGTTAACAAAAACCAGAATAGATGTATTAACTATGAGTGAAACACACTTAAATGAACATATATCAGATGATGAAATTAATATACAACATTATCACTGTCTGAGACGTGATAGAAATAGGTGTGGAGGCGGAGTGGCCATATACATTCGAGATAATATTATCTATCGTATGAGAAAAGACTTGATGCATGAAAATTTAGAAACATTGGTCATCGAAATTTGTGG
>JZLH01S0617963.1:4250-19764 GCA_001188425.1 Eucidaris tribuloides
ACCTCCAAAGGGAACTCTCCCAGTGACGACTCCCACCTGACAACTTCCCAAAGAACAGCCCCCCCCCCCCGAACAACGCCCCACGGACAACTCTCCCCAAAGGACAACTCCTTCCAAGGACAACTCCTACCTATTAATCCCCCGGAAGACAAATGCTCAGGGGACGACACCCACCTGAAAACTCCCCCATAGAACAGCTCCCCCAAGAATAACTCCCCCTATGTCAACTCACGCCAAGGACAACTCCCTCGGGACGACTCCCACATGACGACTCCCCCGGGACGACTCCCACATGACAACTCCCCCGGGGACAATTCCACTGGAGGACAACTCTCCCTGAGGAGTTTAACAATGTTTGCAGTTTTTTAAAAGAAATATGAATTGTCCTTGCAAGAGACTTGTCCTGGGGGAGTTGTCCTCAGGGTGAGTTGTCCTTTCAACCCTTTTTACGAATAATTCTGTCGTCTTGTCAACATATCACATACGCTGTGGGACTCTGACTCGGACTCGGATTGTAAGGACTCGGGACTCGGACTGATGGACTCGGACTCGGAGACCCGGACTCGACTACAACACTGGCTTGCACTGCACAAGATCGAATCCCTGTAGAGATCAGTGGCAAGCCTGGGTTATCGTGTGTGCGCACGCACTAAAGTGATCAAAATTTTGGGTACATGATCCTAAATAGTGACTATGTAGTAAGCCTACTCTGCTTCCCGTTGATGTGAGCGACTGAGCATGATACATTTTTGGAAGCTAAGAGAATTGGAGACTGAAATATTTCAATATTTCAATATTGAAATTGACATAACTTGATCATTAAAAATAAGTACATGTATGTAGTTATCATGTGGTTCAGTCCATGTCATGATACTACTAGCATTTTAGTTAGTGTTGTGTCAGTATTAAGTTATTTTGATATCTGGAGACTGGACTTCAATATCCGGATGGTTTTGAACAAACTAAAACAACAGATTGCCTGTCATGATATTTGTATTCTTTGTTGATGTACCGATATCCCCACTGACAAATGAAGAGTTGCAATTCTGTGAGCATTGCCATACTACAGTGTTCACAAGGGGGAAAACACTTAAAAAGATGTATGTACCTTCCTCTCCAAATTGACAAGAGTCACCATTAAACTTTGCCCCTCAGACTGACCTACTGCATTTCTTGCATTCCAAATAACTTGATAGAAGCAAGACACTTTCCCCCAGCAAGTCCTAATGACCTTCCATAATTACCAACTGTATTTAAGAGCTGGGTGAGATGAACTTATGAATTTTGTAGGTCAGTGGCCCGTCGAGAAACTTCACTGATATACTTTTAATTCTAACTCTATGTAAGTATGAATTTCTACATTTTCATTGTTTGCTTACAATGTACTGCTCTTTTACAGATCTGAAGCTCGGAATAGTCCAGATGTGGTAGTTGCAGACTTGAACAGGGAAACATTGGGGAGAAAACAGACGGTGGTTGTGTCAAATGTGAGTAAATTTGAATGATAATTAGTACCAAACTATGGTTCATCTTCAGCCTTTGAATTGGATGTTCTTGGACTCAATTTGATATTGGAAGAATTAAAGAAATGCGTGAATATATCTGCAATCTTATAGAGATTATAAATAATTATGAAATAAATAAAAGGCTGATGGAAGGCAGAGCTAAACTTATGACATATTTTTAATATAAGAATAAATTGAATCTGGGTATCCATTTTCTCAAATTCCAACTCAGTTATATTCTCTGTTGTTTCTTTCTTGATTCATGTCCAAATGAATTATAATCATTATTCAAACAGTTGATAATTAGTGCATAATAAAATGATTAGAAAAAGTAAAGTGAATCAATGACAGAGTGGAATCAGGTTTTCTTGAATTATTAATCAAAATTAAATGCCCAAAGAAGAAACCTTGCATAATTACATGTATTAGGAAAGCAGTGGGAAAACATATATGATTTTTTTTTAATTAATAGAAACTCAAAAGTACATAGTGTACATTGATATTTTCTGTCTTTCTTATTGTTATCAGTCAACAGGATTTACCCCAGCGCCAAGGGGTTATGCTCCATGCATGGAATGGCAGCGTCAACAGGCAGCAGCTTTCTCCGACCTTCGACAGAGACTAGTACAAGCCCAGGCCAAGACAACAGATGAGAAAACGGAACAAATTAATCTGGTACCATAACAGATTTCTGACTGTTGTTTTGTATAGAATTTTTGTGATAAGGAACTACACACAAGTACTTAAAGGCAGGGCATCTGTTTGTCGCCCTCCAGCAGCACAACCAAACAACAGTTGTGCCCTTTGGCTATTAGTGAAGGGTGTGTCTGTGAGATTTGAGGATCAGTAATTGTCCAAAATTTAAATGATGCACAAAAAACTAATTGCCATGAAGTGTATATTCCAGGCTCTCTGAACCGAGTCACCTCAGAAGCATGAAAGCCAGTGGCTAACATTTGCCACAGTTTAAAAAATGTGAGCTACATAATCCTCCACGCTTCAAGTGTCTTTGATAAGGTCTAAAAATGAAGCCCTGAAAAAAATTGTATTTCAAAATGATGATTTAGTGCTTTAAAAAAGTGAAAATCGTAAGTTGATCGGATTCACCTCCCCATTTCCTCCCACAGACTTACTGTGTGTAGATCTAGGCTATTTTGAACTCGTCCCGAGTAGTAATTGTTTATTACTTTATTCATTCATACCTTGCCATTGGCAGCATAACTTTCCAAACTTTTGTATTCTAGGGTGTTTATTTGTCCATTTGAACACGACTATGTAGCTCAGATATCAAAGTTTGACAATTTTTTAAATTGAAGCTTCACAATGTTAGCCTATCACTGTAATGCAGAACTTTCTTGTCTATTTCTGTGAATGTTATAGTTTGTCATGTTCGTGAATGCATAAACTACATATTTGTAATGTGTAAATATTACAAATCCATCACATATATTGAAAAGGCAAGGGTTCAAAAGTAGGCTAGGAAATTGAGTGAGGCAATACTTGAATTCATTTTAAAATGTAATGGTCAATGTATGTTATTCCACCAAAGCGGAGTTTTGAGCTCATACTTTGCTAACTACTTAGGTTCTTAAACGGTATTTACTTCTATACTTCAGTGTATCTGCACAGTGTTAATTTGTAGACATGAAAGAGATGCCCCCCCCCCCCCCCTGCATGCATACTTGGGTTTCAGTAGTGTAACAAGTCACAAACATTGCCAAAGAAATTTTGTTGAGAAATGTTAAAAAGCCATCACCCCTTTTTCAATTATTCATGAGCCTGTCACATGTTCAGTTTGCTGGCAATCTAACACTTAATTGGCATTGTAAGTGGTGATCAAAAGATTAACAAATGTGACAGTAAATAAAGATTTAGAATGTAAGGTTTTTGTAATCTGCCAAAATACAATTTTTAAGCTGTTTTCTAAATATCACTTTGGCTGCTTAATAACATATTACAACAATTTTCTAGTGTAACTAGATAGTGCAATGTAATACTTCCACAGGAGAACAGTTCATCTCCACAAATGATTTTGTTGTTCACATGTATCAGTAACTACGGGTATACTACGTGCTACATCAAGCACATGGCCATAAATGAATGGAATGTTTTGCCTATTTAGGGGGCATCCAATTCAATGGTAAGTGAGAACTTCAAAATTTGTCAAGAAAGTTGGTTTGATTACCATTTGCCCCTGAATTGAGCATACACCAAACAGAACTATACCAAGAATAGGATGTAGACTACTCTTTGTTTGTTGGTATGCTATACATATGTACGTGACCTGTCACCACGATAACCTGATAAAGTTGCACATCTAATAAAACATAAAAAGAGAAAGAAAAATACCCTCAGTGAAATTGTCTAAATATTTTAATTTTTCCAACATATCAAGGTCATAAAACTTTTGATTTTTGTGACTCTTCACTTTTCATATTTTACATCTTAATTATGATATGTTGCACTTTAGCTTTGGGATATGCAACTTCATCTGGGTATCGTGGTGACAGGTCGCATATGGATAATTACTTGTAAACTACAGTTTCTATGAAAATATATTTTGTACAATTGAACATTGTCATGTCAGATTGTTCTTGTTTTGCAGCCAAAATATAAGGATGAAGATTCGTGGTGCCAATTCTGCCTGGGACAACCTTTTCTGGATAGATTACGGAAAAGGCAGGGAAGACCGGCTGTAAGCGAGGACACAGAGGAACCGTGTGAGGACTTACCACCCAATACACCCATACCACCACTAGTTAGTGTCGTCAGTATGCTGGACCAGGTGAGATTATGTCTGATACCCAAAATAAAACTAAGCATAGTGCTGTCATTTCATATGTTGTGGGGTATAGACCTGTTCATTTGTGTATGCTGCTCCCAAACTGTGGAATATTAATCCCATTGTTTGTAAGGTGGTAAGTTCAATAAAAGAATTTAAGATCAGGCTAAAAACTCATTTGTTCAGTTGTGGAAGTTAACCACAATGATGTTTAGATTTAATGATATTAATAATACCACAATGCTTTATATAGCGCATATTACTGCCAAATGCGTCTCTATGCGCTTTTTGAAAGAAAAAGAAAATGTTAAGAAAGAAAGATGCTGGCAACTGTCAATGATTACTCAGTCAAAGTACTTTTTGGATAAATATGTTTTTAAGGAGGATTTAAACTTGAGTGTTGTAGAGGAATTCTTCAAATATGATGGGATGATATTGCAGAGTGAAGGGGCAGCATGAGCGAAAGATCGCTCCCCATAAAACTTGGTATGAATACTCGGACAATGCAAAAGATCTTTTTCAGTAGATCTTAGATTGTGAGATGGTACATACCTAATTAGACATTCACTGAGATATTTTGTAGCCATTGCATGCAGACATTGAAAGGTTAAAAGCAGTATTTTGAACATTAAACGTGACTGGATTGGGAGCCAATGTAGTTGCTTCAATACAGGTGTGATAGGGGATTGTTTCTAAGTGCGGGTGATTAATCGCGCTGCAGAGTTTTGAATTACTTGCAGTCTGTTCAGTTGGGAATCTGGCATGTTAAAGAGTAAACCTGTTCAAGCTTCTTAGTTCTCTAACATGAACATGTGTGTTGAAATGAGCAGTAAAGCATATTGTTATAGTAGCTGCACAAAATAAATGTCCTTTTATTATTATTGTTGTTGTTATTGAGTTTCAAGAACGTGACATATGCCAGATAGCTGGGGCTTCTAGAGCACAACAAAACAATATGCCATAAAAGGTTTACAGTTGTTCCTGAACTAAAGAAATACATAGATGAAGATACTGATTTCATTTGTTATCTTCTTGGGAGGCCCCCCAGGTATGGAGGATTGAGGGATGTTTCGTTCTTGAAACGGAACAGGTCTTTATAATGCTCATATTAAAGGCAGTGGATCTCTTTTGCATGCCTAAAAATTAACATTGTGTAAATACAATGGCATTTAGAACAAAATGCCATCTGGAAACCTTTAGCAAAATATAGGAGCTAGAAACTCAGTTTTAGTGGAATTATAGTGACCGTTAGACTCATTTGAATTTTTTTTCTCGCGAGAAAAACATTCCTACCATAGAACGTACACTAAACGGCTATTGTTTTTCTTTTGCATTTTTCAAATTCTATTCAATCACTGACCCCCAGATTTCACAGACATGCCCCTCATCAATAGCCCAAGGGCATGGGTTATCTTTGTGGTCTGCGGGGATGTTTGCAAATGAGATCCACTGCCTTTAAAGTAGATTTGAGCTATTTCTATGATGAGCCTTTTTTCACGTGTGCCCAATTGCACATCAAGAATACATGATTTATGATAAAATGGGACAAATTGAAGAGATAAATAAAAAATGTATTTAAGTTTTCCTGATTTTTACAGAAATCTGGATTTTTGAAGTGTAAATCTTCCAGACAGTTTCAGCCAGTGAACAACACCCCAAACAAATTTCTGAAAGTTTTCAGTTTTCTCGAAGAGAAAAGTTATGAGATGATTTGTCATGTGAATGCACCTGAATGTATTTATAACCATGGATACATGATTTTACACGCTCCCTCTCTGACACTTCAGGCCATGGTGCAGCACTTGCTAGAATTACACGTGGAGTGGATAGAGCAAGTTGGTTTCTCCATATCTCAGGGATGTTGGATATTTGCCTTGCTGGCCTGCCTGGAGAAACCCCTGCTGGCTGACTCCACGGCAACTCTGAGGATACTGGCCCGTCACTGTGCTACGCTTAGAGCAGTCATGGTATGTAGAGTTTGCTACATGTTTGTAAAAGACCAGCCTGTAGGTCCTGTGACCAAGGTTTGGGAACAAAGGTTTGAAAGTGGGTTTATGTTCCCTGATGGATTTTTAACTTTTTTGACTTGGGCTGGCCAGTTCAAAATTCTGGGCATTTCGGGGAGGAGTCACCAAAGTTCACACAGGGGTTAAATACTAAAATTGTCCTGATTGTGTCAATATGCGTATCAAATTACTCATCTACTCACAAGGATCCGACCTAAAATGTGTGTGCTACAGCCCAAAATATTGAAAGGTCAATGCACTTTTGATGTCATGTCAAAATGGTTTCTTGGCCAATTTTAATGATAATGGTGTCTAATCGTATGTTTTCCTACATAAAAATTAAACGTTGTTCTGTTTTAACTGAAATTTGTAATCTTAACTTTGAAATTTGAATTATAAAATAAATGTCATGATGCAATGTTAATGTATGGCATATTGCCACATTTAAAATGGTAGCACATCAATTTTGATTATAACTTTACTGAAATATTGACCTGGTGGAAAAAAAGTATTGCAATTTTCCAAATGATTGCTACTCTCACGTATTCATTATTTTTTTGATTTTATATTTGTTCATTTATTTATTCATTTATTTTTCATGTATTTATTTACGATTTATGTATTTATCATTTTTTTATTTATTATTTATTTGTGTATGTATTACCTACTTATTTATGTGTTTATTTGTTTATTTTTTATTCATTTATTCATTCAGTTATTAATTTAGTAATTTATTCATTCATTTATTTTGCAGGATAATAATAAAGAAGAGCAGCTGCCCTCACTCAATCTCCTCATCTGCATTATATCAAGGTACTTTGATCAGACCGACCTGGCCGACAATGGATGACATGTGGAAGAGGCTGACCAGAAACGATGAACTGAGCGTTCGCTATATTTTCATGAATCAGGATCTGTACCATCAAATGATCCCACTGGGTCAAGATGGATCAGTGGCAAGTAAATGCTCAACAGTGACTGAGTAAATAATGGGTCAGTACTGTGGAGTGCAAATTATGCAACAGAGGACAGGAGTATTATGTACAGTGCACTCTCGTTATAAAGAACACTGATATAACAAAATTTCATTATAAAGAAGTACAATCTGTGGTCCCATATCTTGGATTTCTTTTGTATTCTATTGTTTTGGCAACCCTGATATTTCATTATAAAGAAACAATTTCATGGGTACCAAGGACTTCTTTATAACGAGAGTGCACTGTACTTCATTTATCATGTTGGAACTGATGTGACAACCTGACAAGGTTTGTACTGATAAATGAAGAAATGGGTAAATGGTAATGTTTGGTGATGCTATCTCAGGAATGAAACTGTAACTCAAGCTATGGGATATTTTAACCAACATCCAGAAAAAAGGACATTTTTTTGTTTGGTTTTAAAATATATGACATAAATGAACTGAATGTAAAACTGTTTTTACCCTGTGCAAACTGGCATCAGATTGGGGGTTTTGGGTGCACCTGACCCCCCCTCCCCCCCCCCCTCGTTATCTCATCATGGTATACAGAAAAGATAATATATTGATCATTTTTTGTTTGTTTCTGACTCCTGAAATGATTTGCCTCATTTGTTTTTGGACCCCGTCACCCCAAATTATTTAGCTCATTACGCCACTGCCTGTGCAAAGTACCTACAGTTAATCAGGTGCAATCTGACAGTGTATGTTCTGTTTTTACTTTATTTAATTTTATCACCATTTTCACATAGATGATAGAACACAAAAGTTGGAAAAAGTAATATAACAATGATTTAACACATTATTGTGTTCATCCTTCTGACCTGACAAAATTGTGTCAGTGCACAAATCATATACTTGGCCAAATCATGTAACTGGGCTTGAGCTGACTCCGGCATAAATAAGGTTGGACTTTACTTTGCAAAAAAATATAATCATGATGTCAAATTTACAAACTAGGCTGAAAAAATGCTTGTGTCGGACCTCTCTGTAGCATTTTGACATCACGTCTAAAATCATAGAGCAACAAACTGTCTCCATGATGTGTATACATGTCTTTATTCAACTTCCAGTTAACAATCAGTTTACTATCAATTCTGATTGAATTATACCACATCCCCCTCTCTAGGATCAGTATGTAATCATTTTCATTATAGTTCAATGTCTGCAGTTAGAGTCCAGAACAATGTTGTCCATAGTGTGACTGTGAACTACATGTATACATGTACACGTAGAGTCCTCAACTGTCCAAAGTCAGGTTCCAAAAGTCCTTTGTGTGAATCAAAATTATTTGATCTTATCCTAATTTTTATTAAGTCCACTTAGACCTATTATTTGTTGTTTATTTTAAATTTCAACCTTCAATTTCTATTAAAATTATGTATCTGCTCTAGATCTGATTTGATTTCATGTGTTATGAATTTTAGCACCAGAGAAAAAATAAATATGTTGGGTGATAATATGTAAAATTCAGAGTGTTGGAGTGTTGATAAGATTGTAGAATTTAGACTGGGTGCATACATGTATGCTCAGGTCATCTGTTTTCAAGCTCATCATAGACTGTGACACAGTGTAAGCTGGCTGTAAGACAATGAACATTATTAAATGAAAGACAAAAGTTAAACTCCAAAAAGTTAATTGATTTGCCTCAATCTGTGGCTGTGCCATTTTCATTGGTTTCCTCCTCATCTGACGAGTAGACATCGCTGTCCGTAAGGCCCAGGTTTTCATCCCCGGCCACACTTGCTTCTCCGTCTGGCTCAGCCTCAGCCACAGCCTCAGCCTCGGCTGCATGTACATCGCCTATTTCCACACCCTCGCCGGCCACATCAGCATCCGCATTGTTAGCAGCTGCTCAAGTGCCCACCTTGATTATGCCTCGTGGTTGCACCTCTGGGTGATTAGCTAAAATAGCTGAGAGTTCGTCAAAGTATTTGCAAGTGGACCACCCACGTCCACTCCTATTGTTAGTATCGACCACTTTCTTGTAGTCCATTTTTAGTTTTTTAGTTTTGGCCGACATTGGTCGGCATTGCGGTGAAATCCTGTGGCCGCCACCTTGGCCGCAATATCCTTAAATACGAGGGTATTTCTCACCATGCCTTCAAGATTTCTCTGTATATTGTCGTCCGCCCATATACTTATGAGGGCCCGTATCTCTTGATCTTCCCCAAAATTCCGCTATTGTTCAGCCATTGTAGTTATTTGGTATAAAACGGAAAATGAAAACGAGATCGAACTGCATGCAATTGCCAATGGGTGCGGCGTTGTATCACGAAATTCGCACTACGAGCACGCTAGCCACTCCGCACTACTTCCGGGCGACGCAGTTTGCATGTTTATTCGTGTGCGTTACTTCCTGTGGTGGACCAGTTTCGGTTGGAGCTGTTATTACAAACACTGCTGCCATGGTGTTGCATACAAGTTTGAGCATGTGGGTACACGTCTAGCAAGACGAGCACACACTGGTCGGGATCAGATGGATGGGCAAAATATGGCTTGATCTCTGTGGAATTCATCTGTGCCCCAACCTCTTGCAGCATGGTGAAGTGGTAAGATGGTCCTGCACAGGTTGGAGATACACACGAAACCCCAACATCATGAAGTCGAACTTATCATATTCCAACAATATGGAACGTACCAAAAATATGTGACGGGCAACTTCAAGTGGCTGTTCATGGAAACAACCACAAACACCAAGGCATCTTGGGTAACTGGTGTTGTGTCATCTAAAGGCCACCGCACACTACACGATTTTCCATCGCACGACTGACCGACTTGGATCCGAAATTTAAAAAAAGTTTATATTTCGTACACGTTGATTTATTTCAGATCCAAATCGGTTAGTCGTGCGACGGAAAATCGTGTAGTGTGCGGTGGCCTTTACTCTCCTGTACCAATATCCACATAGCCTTCTACCATCCCACTCCACATGTTTGCTAATGGCCATCTCATCAAGCATCATGGAACAAATCACATCACTGATGTCCTCCTTCTCTTCTGCTCCCTTTAGCTCAAGGCAGTGAATACTGCTTACCAGTAAGGTTGCAAGAAACTAGACATTTCTGTCCTATCAGCGTGATTTTCGTTGTTTGGACGGAGTAGATTGAAATATATTTTTTTTGGGGGGGAGGGGGTCTTTAGGACTGTACCGCTTGTATGACTACTGTCCATCCCTCGCAAGTAACCTTCCCTTGTTTCCCGTCGTTGATTGGTCCTGGGTTGTGTGCAGCCTCTGAGGTAGCGTTCATTACTTCCACATCTGTAGCAATGCCTACAGCTTGCACCGGTCCCTGATTTTCTGCACTTCTCACATCCTCTTTCTCTTCTTGCTGGCCTTTGGTTCTCTCTTTGCATTGCACTCAGTTCCGATTTGACAGTTGCTTGAATATTTCCTTTGAGGTCTAGTCCACAAGTAACAAAGGCACGAGCAACCGTCTCGGCAGAAATATCGGGGATCGCAATGCCTTCAGGCCAGCAGATGAAGCGATCAATGCAAGTTAAGAGATATGAAAATCCGTCCGAGTGGGGAAGTGGCCTGATGATGTTGATGTGTACGGGATTGAACCTCGCATCGGGCGTGGGAACGTACCAAGGGGGGTCGCGATGTGGTGCTGCATTTTCAATTTCTGATATGGGATGCATGTTTGATTGGACTAACGTACATCCTTGTTCATTCCCGGCCAAAAATCTCTCAATAACAAGGTGTTGTGTTGCTCGAATCCCCGGATGGGAGAGGTTGCGGAGATCATCGAAGACAGCGCAACAAAATTTAAGCAGGATAAATGGTCGCAGTTGTCCTGTAGATGTTTCACACACGATATCACAATTTGCGTAGAAAGCGAGGGTGAGTGGTTTGTGGTCGGTGAGAACATGGAACTGTCAGGCTTCCAAAGTGTGCCAAAAATGTATCAAGTAAGACTTGTCAGTGCAATTTAGCATTCTACCATCAGGTGAAAGCAGTGATTGTGGTGTTAGGGTGAATGTGTTGCTTCAAATTGCATGTCTTTGATCTACATCTCTGCTTAATTTTGCAAGAACCAGTAGTAAGCCATACAGATTTTTCGTCCCCTTCAGATCAACTGTCTTGTCACTCACCGTAATGGACATGGTTTTGTTCCCAGAGAGAAACATCCTGTTCCCTACTTTGGTCACCATAGCCCAAAGGCTTGTAGCACCATTTATCCTGTTCTTTACAAATTCTTCATACAACTGCTGACCACTGTCATTTGCATTGCGTATCTGATCAACATACATGTCTGGGACATATGCCAGTGTGATCATGTTGTAAACCTTTCCTCCTTCACCTGTGAAAGGATTTCCATGCACTAGAATTGCGTTCTTGATTTTGTCTACAGTTGTGTGCAGACATTTCACATCACTTGGAGTAGAGCCCTGGTGCTCTGTCAACTGACTGTCTGCTTCAATGGAGAACTGAGATTTGAATTCTGTAAACATGTTTGAAAGCTCTGGGGTGGCAAAGAAATAACTATCTGGGATTGACATAATTTGATATTCCAGTTAACCCTAACCTGGCTTTCATTTGTCTATTCTAGTGTTTGTCTATTCTAGGACCATTTCTCTGTGTCTCTTTGTTGCTTGGCTTTATAGTGGAAGAATACAAAAATTTGCCTCATTTGTGACTACATCCATTGTTGTAATGGCTCTCGAGGATGTTGCAGTACAGTTCGTCTTTCAGTTGCCTCACATACTGATATGACATCACTAGATTCTTTAGCAATCCTCTGACACGATTCTTCTCTTTATTAGAAAACTGCTTTCCACTATTTCACCTGTTGTCAAGGCAGTGACACATTCTTCACACCGGATTCGCTTCTTTGCTACGCGTACCACAAATCCACCTATGTATGAAAACACAGCATCCTTGTATGGAGACAGCTTACTGACATTTGGTGTATCACTGTACATAATAGGCCCACGTATACACCACTAAAATTCAATGGAACATATACAAAAAAACCCCTGAGATTAGATTAGCCAGGTTTGCGGCCACCGCTAAATATTTAAGCCTAAATGAAAAAAAAAGAATAAAAAGAAATAGAACACACGCACAAATGAATTGAGAAATACAACTATACGAGTCAATAGCAAACAGAACAGAATGTGCAGGAAGGTAAACATACATTTTTGCAATTCTGCGGTAGAAAAATATGCAGGGGATATTGGTCGAGAAGATTAATGGGTGTCACGTGTCAGGGCATAATTTGTGATTAAAGACAAAACGGCTATTCACAAAATGTTCAAGGAGACGTCACTCCCTTAAACCAGTCCAGGTGTGAGCAAAATCGTGGTTGAAGATATAACATCTGGGGGCCAAATTTTTAAGGAGACATCAGGCAATTTAGCTTCTCGAGATCCTTGAACCGTGGCAAGGTGATTTTGTGGTTTCCCTCCTTCAACATACATGTGGCAATGATGCGGCCGTCTTGTGTCCACACAGTCTTCATGAGGCTGGCATAACCCGACTTCACTTTACAAAACAGATCACTGCTTTGTTTAGTTAGGCTTTCGTGAATGTACAAAGGGGTCCCATCTAGGTGACGTAGTGACTTTCAGGCGCAATATATATGCGATCACGAATATTGTAATTCGTGAATTTCACGATTATCCCTCTGGGCTTGTTTCTCTTTGCCGAACCAAGGCGGTGACTCCTGTCAATGTCATTGTCACTAAGTTTTATTTTCATCTTATATCCTCACAAATAGCAGATATGACATTGCCGGTGTTTTCGTTCTCATTCTCCTCTACACTATGAAAAAACAAACAGTTTCTCTGTGAATACTGATCCGAATCGTCCAGTTTGTTCTGGATGTCAAGAAGTTGATTTTCTAATTTGTTAATTCAAATTCAAATTCAAATTCAACTTTATTTTCACATTAAAAAAGAACATTGACGTACATATAAAGGATAAAACAAAAGATATAAACAAGTATGAAATAAATAGGTTTACACACATAAAACGTAGGAGATGTGGAGGAAGTCAAGAGGAAGTCACAGAAAAATGACTTATTAACATTGACCCCCTTAACAAAACAATAATACATTAAAACATTTATAGAGTGAGAAAAACAATACCAAAACAGATACAAAATACATGCGACAAGGTAACCAAAGTCTAGTATGATAGTTAAATTACAATGTCAACACATTTAATACGCTCATCTCTAGCGCCTACTGAGTAACTTCTTGTAGGCTGATGAGAACTGCCTTGCAGTGGAATTGTTGTTGCATCCCAAACATGATCGAACAGCACAAAAATGTGATCCTGACTCGTTTTGTAAGTAATAGATATTTGAGGGGTGGAGAGTTACAAGCAATGGGATTTTCATACATGTATTCTCCTCTTCTTATCTCAGCAACTGTCAAGTTCGTTAGCTGTTGTGTCTTTGAAGTGAAGAATTTGTGGCAGATGTTTATGGCATACCCTGGAGATTTGGGCATTCTGGTTACTCCTGTGCAAAAACTTCATGTTGGAAAATTTTTCAGCCAATCTGTTCTAAATCCACCAGGTATGCATTATTTGTAAAGTGCTGATGTTCTCATTAAATAGTGAATGGCTTTTATGATTTTCTTAGGACTGGCATTTTGGAATGAGCATTGGCTCTTGTATCTCTGAAGTCTTTTCAATTTAATTGTATAAGCGTCTCATAACTCTCATTCATTCATTTTTGGGGGTAATCTTTTGACGGTCGATATAATGTCTGCAGTAACATTAGTTGCTTGCCCATGAATGGAATCTTGCCATCCTCGAGGGAGTTCTCTAAGCTGTAAAAAGACATTCACAGGAGATACCAATCGTTCTTCTAACTCCTCTAACTTCAGCTCATAAGGTACCGCAGGAAAACTTAGTTTGTTAGCAGTTGAAAGCCGTGGAATTTTGTTATTTTTAATGGAATTTGCGCATGTGAGGCAGACCCATTTTCCTTTTAAATTAGGGCGAACATTTTGTATGAATGACAGCAGCCTCCTGTACACCACGTCACATACACATCCCCTCGCAGCTCTGTTGTTTTGTTGTTTTGTGGTTGATGACCTGCTGTGAATTTATCCATGAGGAAATAGTCATTTTCAGTTTTGGGGCTGGTGGGGGGGGGGGGAGGAGTGGAGGGGCCATGGGGATAATTCACATTTATAGGAAGAAACACATGATTTAGACCAAAGTTGGTAAGAATAATTTTTAGACAAACTTGATTGAAGGTTCAGTAAATGGTACACCTGGCTCCTTGTTCAATGTTAAAGCAAAGCTAGTTGCACAGGATTGTATGTTTCTCTACTCGGTTTTCCAGCAGGCTTGTTCTGCAAAATTCTTGAGAGAACTTCAGCAGGAAATCCTGAAAGTGTCTGTTCTAGCATTTCAGCACCACCTGATGATATGAGTTGTTTTTTAAGTACATTTACCACTTCTTGCAGAGCTGCAAGAGACCTTCTTCTTCAGTCTCTCTGACATTTGCTGCAATTTTTTTCAGCCTCTTTTGTAGATCATCATCATTTTAAGAGCAGTGTTCATAACACCGGTTTTGCTTCCTGGCCATGCATACCACAAATTCACCAGTATATGAAATTATTGCTTCCTTGTATTGAGACAGCTTACTGACATTTGGAGTATGACTGTGGTTACACAGGTATGATCAACGTTAAGAAGGCTCCTCTCTGCTAGATTGTATTGGTGGAGTAGGAGCATGTCATTCCCATTGTCAAGTCCAGAAGAATTTGTGACAGTTTAAAGATAGGTGTATGCTTCTTCAAGGAATGGCCTCCAAATGTGCTCATGTGCTGGACGGACAAAGAGGAACTTTCCAACCCTGATCAAATAGTGTTTGAAAGTTGAGAATATCAAAAAAGTGGTCTAAAGTCCTGATGAAAAGGAATGTGGAAGTCCTTGATCTCTTAAAAAGTCCAAGGCATCTGTCACACTTATTTTGCAAAGAGTGGTAATTCTTATGAGTTGTTGAGGTGCAGTGGTACATAGCTGCTGGAGAGCCACTTCCTTACATGGATCAGGGTGATGGGGTTTAACCCTAACTTCTCCTGGATGACCTTTATTGTATGATTGGCTGTTGAGTTTGTTAACTGTTGTATCTTTGAAGTGAAAAATATGTGGCGGATGTTTGTTGCATACCCTAGAGAGTGAGGGCGAACATTGCACATGTATGGTAGCAGCCTCCTGTACACCATGTCGCGTACATATGGCAAGCCGTTTTAACATTTAATCCTATTTCTTGAT
>JZLH01S0617968.1:14671-28285 GCA_001188425.1 Eucidaris tribuloides
GATAATAAGGCCTCCAAGTGGACTTTGTGCTTTCTTTATGAATTTATGTAATATTACACATTTTTCATGCAAATTTTGATATCCGTTGCTCCCAAAGTCATAAAAATAGTTCTACTAGGGGTATCCCTGTGAGTTTGGTCTCATTGGATTGGAAATTATCTGTACTTTACAAAAATGTGCTTGTTTGGGGGGTAGGTGCTTTGATATAGATGTGAGGCCACTTTAACATGACCCTACTTTTTAACCCCACTTTTTAAAATATTTTGATTCATATTTCCTTTAGACCCACCCCCACTTTAATTTAGTGACCATAATTGGAAAGATGAGACTATTTCCTTTCAGAAAATATATACTTTTACTATGTTTGCATGTATAGTTTAAAAGTTATAGAGGTTTAAGTCCAGAATGTCGCGTGGCACTCAAAATTTGCCAATGAAACGCAAACAGGCCCCACTTCACGACGCATGGCCATAGTCTAGTGGTCAGACTTTCTTTTTTTTTTTTTAGGTTTTCTACACAAACTTAAGACAAATGCTTTTAATCCTGGATACATGTACATATACAATGCCATCAGTGCATTCAATGGGGCTACTCATTATTGTTTTTGAAGCATTTTTAAACTATTCCCAGTCTGGTTCAATTGGCAAACTATATTTTAATGGATTAGTGCTGAAATAGAATTTAGAGTTTCAGAGAGCTTAAACAAATGCAATGGAGGGTTTTAAATAATTGTGTTTTAGAGAATTCAAACAAAAGGAATGTCTCACTTATGGTGGTTTAAAATTGTGGTTTCAGAGAGTAAAATCAAAGAAATGGCTTTCTAGTGGTGTTTGGAAGTTGTTTATTTTAAAGGGATAAAAGCAAAGGAATTTCTTGTCAATGTTCTGTCTCGTGATCCTCACTTTGTGCCATTCGTTGTTGATTAATAGGTCCCTGTCCCTCCTCAGTTGAATCAGCGCCCAGAACTTTCGCAAACCCAGGTTGAATAAAAGGAAGTTTTCGCTAGTGGTATTTCTTAAATTGTGGTTTCAGAGGGTTAAGACAAAGGGAAATTTTCATTAAAAGCACTTGGAATTTGTCAGTTTTAGAGGGATAAAGCAAAAGGAATTTCTTACATCCGTGTTCTCTCTCGTGATCCTGACTTTGTGCCACTCGTTGTCGATGAACCGGTCCCTGTCCCTCCTCGGCGTGATTAACTCCCGGAATTCTCCCGATCCCAGGTTGATGGCAACTTCCAGCTTCCCGCCATTCATGGCTACGTAGATGTAGTCGTACTGTTCCCCCACGTTGAGGATCAGTCCGCTGGGGTGTGCCGTGCGAAATTCAAAGATCACTTCATCCCGGGTGTTTCCAATGTTTTTTCGTGCCAGGCTGTAGCTGATGTACGAGTTGCCGTCGAAGGTAGCCGATGTGGCTGTTTTAACTGGAAATAACATTTTTGAAAATAAACAATGATAAATATATATGTAATACATCAATTATTTGACAAAAATAAAATGCACAAATGTCACAATCAGTGGTCAAAATAGGGGAAAATGCAGGGTCCCCCCATCCCAATCAGACAGAATGTAGTGTTACTTATTTCTATCTGCATAATTCAACTATAAAATCTTGTCAATACAACACAACCAACAAACAACAGATCACTCTTAGTAATGAAATATCTTGATCATTTCCCACGATAACTTTTTTTCTCAATAGGGAAATTATCTTCAAACAAAAAGAAATACAAATTTTGATTTTTTGTTTTCATGCTGACACATAAAGATATACACTGGCATTTCATGTAAGTCATTTTCTGTACCTTTTGGATTTGAAAATATTAAATTTTCTGTGTGGTTACAAGATCAACAAAAAGCAGCATAAATTTAAAAGTAATTTTTCATGAAGCTTTTCCCTTTATACTCAATCTTGTACACAAATATTATACTTTAAGAAAGTTTGCAAGTTTATGGCATATAATATACATGTAAATGCAAAAGATGCACACCAATTTGTTCCATCAAAAATTAAACAGCTTGACGAATTCAACCAATTCAGCATGTAGGGTAGTTATATTCAGTTGCCTTGCAAATGGGATTGGGAAGATATATCAGATCACCATAGTTTCAAACTCCCTGCCATCTCATATTTCCGAAAACATGTCTGTAAACTAAAATAGATGGTGAAAGAACAAGCAAGGAGACAGAACAACAAAGAAATACGAGGAGGAGGGGGGGGGGGTAGTGGGGAAGGGAGACAAGGATGGGTGAGAAAAAACAGATTTTCTCATCCAAAACATTCTTACATGCCCTTTACATTACATTCTATTTCTTCTATTAATACGAAACGAGAGTAAAACAAACTGACATGATAATATATTGGAACAGGAGAAGTAGCATGGGTAAGACGTATCTCTTACACGATGATGCTTGACTTGCGCCAAGTATAGAAACAGTACCAATCCTAACAGCCTGGTAAACACAATTTATATCAATTGGACGACCCTTGATAAGTTTGAACCTCGGGTGAGTCAATGTACATTACAATCATAATAACAAATATCAAACAAAGGTCACTGGTTTGCCAACATACTTCCAGACAACTGATACATGTACAAACACTTCAAATGAGCATTCTTGAAAGGATGGTATTAAATTTTGCATTATCTACAACATGGAATTTGCTCATAGACTAAATACAATTGAGATTATTCACTCATTAGTTTAACATGTAGATATTGGCACTATTACAATAGATTACTACCAAACAAATGATATTGCCAAAAGAAAATACTCACATGATAAATATCACAGTATACATGCAGTCAATTAGATTAAAAACTAGCATGTTAGGAAACCTAGACTTTAAGGAACCAATCAATAACTACATTTCAGATAAAAGTAATGCTATCTAATGCAGATATAAACATACTTCCACTTTCACACTGAATATTCACACAGCAATAAATATATAAATACAAATACTAAGTCAAACAACAGTTATAGTATCAGTAGCAGTAGTAACAACAGTAGTAGTAATTATACCAGTTGTAGTAGTAGAAGTAGTAGTAGTAGTAGTAGTAGTAGTAGTAGTAGTAGTAGTAGTAGTAGTAGAAGTAGTAGTAGTAGCAGCAGTAGTAGAGGTAGTAGTAGTAACAGTAATAGTAATAGTAGTAGTAGTAGTAGTAGTAGTAGTAGTAGAAGTAGTAGTAGTAGTAGTAGTAGAAGTAGTATCAGCAGCAGCAGTAGTAGAGGTAGTAGTAGTAACAGTAATAGTAATAGTAGTAGTAGTAGTAGTAGTAGAAGTAGTAGTAGTAGTAGAAGTAGTAGCAGTAGCAGCAGCAGCAGTAGCAGTAGTAGTAGTAGTAGTAGTAGTAGTAGTAGTAGTAGTAGTAGTAGTAGTAGTAGTAGTAGTAGTAGTAGTAGTAGTGGTTGTAGTGGTAGCAGTAGTAGAAATAGAAGTAGGAGCAGTAGTGGTAGTAGTAGTAGTAGTAGTAGTAGCAGCAGCAGCAGTAGCAGTGGTAGTAGAAGTAGTATTAGGATGAAGAGGAGGAGTAGTAGGATAGTAGCAGTAGTATATTATCAGTTTTGCAGATGTACTTTGTAGAAAATGCTGGTCACAAAGCATCAAAGTTTATGAATATTAAAATATAAGAGTAGATAATGATGTTCACAACTAAACTTGCGGAACATGTCCAAGATTGAAGATATAAAATTTCATCATCCGGATTTGTTGCAGTTGACATACGTTTTCATCAACTCGCCATGCTAAAGATACAATGACAAATTTCACCACATATAATCTTGTCACATTCACATCCATATTTATTACCCATACACATGGACTACACAATCTAAAAAACAAAACATAAACAAAGAGACATCACTGCACATACATGTGTCCACTAAAGGGAGAACACAAGTTACAATTCATAAATCAAGTACTTTTGAATATCAGAGGTGCAACCCACAAAGGTCACTAAGCAGTACTTTGCGAATTGTGCCATGCTTAATGAATCTTAATGAACGACCCAGAAAATGACGATCTAATCAATACTTGGCATGGAGGATTATCATAACCAAATGCCATTCCTAGTTCCCATACTTCCATCGTAATCATTACTAGCCGGTCTCGGTGACCTCATTACCTATTAAATCTTAATGCAGGCATGTAGGTTACAATTTTGTAGACTTTTTGAAGGATATTAAAAGATGAAGACACCAAGTCATTGACCCTACAAATGAGAAGTATCATACACTAATTTGTATTTCTTGTGTTGCTTGCATCATTCCCTGCAACTTACGTACGCAAGTAAATCTCCTTCTGAGACCGTCTAAGGAGAGTATTCCATCGTTTGAAGCAACATTCACTGGTGAGGCTGCACACTGTAACTCCTCCCCCACCACCACAACAACTAATTCCAAGCATGGTACATTGTATATTGTAAATTGTGATTGCACAATGGTTTCATGAAACATGGAATTTTTTACGAGTGAGGATTTTTCCTGTAAAACCACTTGTATAACTACAGTGTAGATGTCAAGATGTGAAACTGAAGTGTTAATAAATGATCAGTAACAATCAAACATGAAACTTTTGCATGGGAATACTGTCCCCTCCTCCAAATATTGATCATTATTCAACTACCATAACGTCTTTATCATCATCTGATATCTGTCCTATCCCACCCCCCCCCCAAAAAAAAATAAATAAATAAAATAAAATTAGATATAATACAAAGTTGGAGTAATTATGGGAAATATTACAAATATTAAGAATCATGTTTAATCTGCAAAACATATCAAAGGGAATTTACACCCAGGAGGTACATGTAGGTTAGTGGAATATTGAAGAAAAAAAATGTTTGTGCTCAATATTCCACTAACCTACATATACCTCCTGGGTGTAAATTCCCTTTGAAATGTTTTGCAGATAAAACGTGATTCTTATTATTTGTAATATTTCCCATAATTACTCCAACTTTGTATTTCATAGTGCTGTTGTGATCAGAATATACTACATGTACAGTACATTACGCCTCCACCCTGACACATGGCCACAGCCAAGATCGACTGATTCTCGCATTATGATAACTTCCATTTATGAAATGCTCTTTAGTTCTGCTAAGCATCCGTATTGAAGTTATTGTTAGTAACTTGATTAGATTACAATGGCCTGGCTGCCACTACTGCATAGCTCCCTTTTAAAAAGTATTTCTGGAAATAAAAACAACAAAATTGTCAGACACTTTGTATTTATATATTGAGTACTCTTTTTTTCCAACCATTAATGTCTCCTTCAGCAAACCTTTCACGAGCCTCAGTCACAATGCTAACAAAAATTTATCCATAAATTAGCCATCCATTGAGTAAATGAAATTGGCTCTGTCCTGGAGTCATGTACGGTATCCTTCCGTCTATGTTTGCATATCTATTTGGCCATTCCATCTTGCGAGGACATTTCTCCTAGTCCCATGTGTACATAATTGATCCAGTCTGCTTCTTGTGGCTCCTGTCCATGCAAGGATAGCAGGATGGCGAGTGGGATCCAGACATATTTTCCTCAGTTTTCACATTTTGAGAAGTCATGTTCACATTTCAACCTATTATCATCGATGATAAACTTACTACCAATGATTAGAAATTAGCTCTCTTAACCCATTGCCTCTGAGATTCTGAAAATCCCATAGAGTTAACACAGGACAGATCCGGTTCCCGTAGCCAACAGGTTAACATGTTGGAGATGATTTGACTTCAATATAAGTACACATTCTCAATAGATCCCAGCCTGAAATATCCTGTTCTTAGTCTCCAACGGGTTAACTGAGTGTTCCTTCAAATAAAATTTATCATCGTTGATAAGACTGCAGTTTCTAGCAAGCATATATCTTGTGAGGACATTTCTCCTAGTCCCATGTGAACATACATGTAATTGATCCAATCTGTTTCTTTTGGGTGGCTCCTCTTCCTGTTGTATAGTAGGCATGGGGAGGAGAGTCAGATTTAGACATTCTGTTCACATTTTCAAAACTTATGTTCACACTTCAATTTACAATTGATGATAAACTTAGATCACTGATCTGATATTTGGTCTTTTAACTACAATTTTATCTGTAATGTATCCATAATATGACTTGTAATTTGCAGTAGTAGTGTTCATGCTAACTTCCAAGTTTACCTCCCATGAGGCTTCCTTATCATTGAAGTTAGCCAAGTACAAGATAACTACAAGATAAATACTCTTGAGGTAAGTTAACTACAAAGGTGTTCATACTGAGCTTAACTTCACGATTAACTCCCTTGGGGCTCCCTTGTCATCGAAGTTACATGTAGCTAATTGCAAAATAACTGCTAGATTACTGTCTTTAAAGTTAATTCACTACAAGCATGTTCTCACTGGACTTAACTTGAATTTTAACTTCCACGAGGCTCCCTTATCATCAAAGTTAGCTAGCTACAAGTTAATTTCCAAGACAAATATACTCTGTGTGAACCTATAACTACAATGTGACCAAGGCAAGCCACTGATACGAAGCAAGGAGCCCGTCAAGGCTGACAGAAGACATGACGCGACATCACATTTTCACTCCATCATTCTATTACGACCCCTCTCTCGTCCCCATCCATTATTCATGAGCGTAAGCACCTCTTGATTTTTCGGCCACGGTGCTGGCAGGTAAATAGTCAAGGAGCGGACTTGGCGCCAACCAAACCCAATCTTTGTCAGAAACGCCGCCGGGCAAAACCCCGCACGTGCCACGTCCGTGTATTTATACACTCTCCGCCTTTGAATTAAAACCGAACGTTGCCTCTTAATATCTTTATTACGCAGTTAGATATATTCAATTTGAGGATCTCTGTCAAAATATTTATTCACTGCACTTTGCATTTCAAATACCGAGTGAGGTATTCCTTTTTTATTTCTCTTGTACATCGGTCGGTTCAATATCACAAAAGGTCATTCATAATGACATTCCATAAATTGCCGTGAGTAATTCTCGTTAAACATCTAATCATACACAGAAATACTCCGCATTTCAACTGAGACTGGCCAGTCCATCTGTGGACACAGAGTCATTAGTCAAAGATATTGATTTCAGAACAGAATGGACTAACGTGATGAGAGATAGCTGGGTATTTGATAGCTCACCAGGCCAAGTTTATATTTGCCAGGAGTTACATGTACAATTACCGATTACTAAACGCAAGTATCATCTACAGAACTTGCTACTGTATACACAAGTTGAAGGGGTAGGTTATTTATAAACAGAAAATAAACAGTTAAATCAACTATACCCACGTTTTCTGTGGTTGCTACAGATCATTACTGATGTGAATATTGATGCCATCCTAATCAACATCAGTATTTCTGTAAGTATATACATTCATCAAAATATTAAGTGATCATGCAATTGTTGGTTGAACTATAAAGGGTTTGCTTGATAACTGAATTTATCATTAATACTGAATAAAGACATTTAAGTATGTTTGGTCAATATCAGATTATTGAACATTTCTTCAATTATGTGCAACATCTCACATCAATTTCAAACAAATAAAAAAATCATTCTGACAAGAATGTCTTGAACATTTGTCTTCTTAAAAAAATTACTTATTCACTTCATTTATTTGATGAAACACCACTTTAATAAAAGTTTTCCAAAGCCAACTGGCCATTTGCACTGATTTGTTAGCATGCAGGGACAGCATATTTGAGCATTATTTCATATTAACAGGCACTACATTGATCAACAATTATTTTTAATGCTATTTCACAAGGTTAATCAATTACTACAACTTTTTGACCATATTAAAAAAGGATCCTTACTGAAAATGCAATATATTTACACTTGTTTTGTATCTGAACATGCCCAGAAATTGAATAACAAGGGTTGAATTACAATAATATACATTTTTTCCTGCCAATTTGATGATGGACAAATCAATTACAATAGTCACACTACTTTGCACTGACATACATGTTCATGGGAGAAGGAGTACCTGGCTATATTTTTATTTTTTTATCTTTTTTCCATCTTTTTTTTCCATCAAATGATTAATATGATGTGGAATTTACACGAGTTGCTGGTTTGTTGTTTTTGTTGTTGTTTTCTGCAAATATTGTTATTGTTGTCATTGTTCAAGGAGTGGGAGAAAATTTGTATTCATCCATAAGGTGAAGGTAGAGATAGTAAATGGAAGCTTCCCTCATAATTCGCAGAAGTCCATTATCAAATTACCTGATTTTCACTCAGAAGCTACATTTAAATGCTTAAATGGAATTAGTGACATTCTCTACTCTTCCTGTTCTATTCGGTCAATACAACCCTTATACCAAGAAGACTCCAATGATTCAACAATTTTCTCATCACAGAGATCACAAGACTGGCCATGGTTATTCAACAAATTCATTTGTGCTAATTATATTTCAATTAATTGAACTAATAAATGAAAGGTAATATAGGCAACTTCTCATGTCTGTTTTCATTGGATGGTATCTTTCTCTTAATGAGAACAAATGAAAAACCTCCTGCTTGCTATTCCTGTGTAACTTTCTTGCAACATCTTTCAGGGAATTATGTAAAATTTAATCTGCTTTATTATACAAGGTTTCAATCACATAACTAAAAGACCATCTCCATAGTATATAAATACAGGGGCCTCACCTGAACAGACCCTGGTAGTTGGGGTTGCTGAAAGTGCTACAGTACCCCTAACTATTTTGCAGAGGGGCACAGCACCACCTAGAAACATTGAGATATAAGGAATGTTCCATATGCCCCAGGGAGCTAGGGGAGTTGGGGGTACTGCAGCACCCCCAACTTTTTTGCAGAGGAGTACAGCACCACCTAGAAACACTGAGATATAAAAAATGTTCCACAGGACCCTGAAACTGGGGGTGCTGAGATTGCTGCAGTAACCCTAACTTTTTTGCAGAGGAGTGCAGCACCACCTAAAAATATTGAGTTGTAAGGCTATTCTATAGGCCGCTGGGAGCTAGGGGTGTTAGGGTGATGCAGCACCCTAAAATATTTCTAGAGGTACAGTACCCCATAGCACCACATTTTTTTTTTTAAGACGGGCATATCAGAAATACTGAAACTATACAGCATCTTCTATAGGCCCCTGGGAGCTGAGGTTGCTGAGGGTACTGTAGCACCCCAAACTATTTGTTGGGGGCACAGCACCCTCCTTTTTATATGGGGCACAACAGCCTCTAAAACACTGAAATATAAGGGATGATATATACGTGCCTGGGAGCTGGGGGGTACTGGGGATGCTACAGAAACCCTTCAAAAATGCACAGCACACCTTGCAAAAAGTCATTCCCAGGGCCCTGCAACTGAAGTACATTTTATTATACATTTAATCATGCAAATTACACTCTGGCTTAAAATGGCTCCAGATTTAGTACCACATAAACCTACCTACAAACATCAGCCAAGTAGATAAATAAGTTGAAGTTAGATTTTCAGTAAATCAACTGTACCAAGAGCCTGCCAAATGGAGCAATTCTTCACATTAAATGTCAAAAACATAACCACTGCTCACTTTGACAAATGCACCCATCATGATCCGGTTCCATGGGCAATCAATTTTTGCGAAAGTGGGTCAACACACATGTATGTAGAGAGTAGCTGCCAGTTTGTGTTATTTTCCTTTGGATTCCGCTCAGGGTTCCCTTAAAGACACTTTATAACATTGTGGACGACCCGTTTAAAAATAGTCAAACTTTGCTATTCTGACAGTGTTTGAATGAACAAATAAACACCCTAGAACATAAAACTTCAGACAATTATGCTGTCACTTGTATAATATGTACAGAAAAAAAATTGACAAATGAATTATTCTCGGCCTATGAAAAATCTGCAACACAGCAGTATATGGGGGAAAACTGGAATGGTCTCTAATGACTTTTACTTTTGCAAAACACATAATGATCATTTTGAATTGTAATTTTTGCACCTTATCGAAGACACTAGTAGCATGGGGAATCACGTAGCTCACTTCTTTTTAAATGAAAATATTGTTATATGATGCCTTTCACTTTTCATAACAACATTCTCTTTTTCCCCTTGTGAATTTTCAGACCTATGGGATTATTATTTCAACCGTGTACCACAACCCCCTGGCCACTGAGAACAAAGGTGACACTTTACACTCTAAAAATCCACTATAATCATCTAGTGGAAAATGAAGTTGGACAAGAGACAAAATATAAGACCATCTTCTTTGGGGGTAAAGAAATTCTCTGATTTTCCTTGATTTGAAAAAAAGGGACCCATTTTCCAGGTTTTCCCCAATTTTCAAAATGCTTGGCAACTCTGCTGCTTCTTCAAACCTTTTTGACTTACTATTCCCCCTTTTCTTCCTTGCTCTCTTTATTTCTTCTTCTTCTTCCCTTCCTGTTACCTCCTCTCCTTTACATCATCTTTCCTATTATTTCTTGTCCTTCCTTTATTCACATTATATTTTCTCCACTTCTCCTCATTTTGTCCTTTTCTTTTCTTATCCCCCACCACCTGTTCAAGACTGGTCATGACCACAATGTTCTTGTCTTGAGGTCTTTGGTAAGCATGTCAGAGACACATCAAACTGTCTTCAATGGGGTTAGAGCAATTGCGATTACAAGTGCCAGTGAAGCTTAATCACAAAGTAGACAATATAAAGTACAATATATATACTGCACATAACAATATACAACAAACATAACCTACACAATTCAAACTGACTTCCAGCAATGAGCAAATGAGTTTTTAACCTGATCTGAAACTCATTTACTAAAGATGGGCTTGCACGGTTTATTGCCACTTGAGGAGATCTTTATTGGGATGATACATTTATAAATTGATATCTCTGTGCTACAAACAGCACATGTACATCCATGTGACTACAGTTACAACAATAGGACAACTCAATGACTTAACAAGCCATCTTTCTGACATCATAATTACTTGAAAGTGCTAAAATTACACACACCTACAGTACGGAACTACGTCATTACATCTCAATTTTAATTTTTCTAAGTAGTCGATATCTAGGACCTTCTACAAAAATAAATGTGTGGGTAGATAATACCAGTCCTTGATGAGTACAAAATCATATTTTGAAGATACATGTATCTCAATTTTAGATGGACAGATAAGTAATTACAAAACATACAATAATCCTTTGCCATACTCATGGCAGATAGTAAAACACTACCTATAACAAATGAGGGCCTAAATAATTCTTCATTGTAATTATTTTTGGCACAAAAGTAAAACCATATGTTCTGCTTACAGTAATGGCATTACAATATATATTTGTATGGGTACACTGCATACAATTTCATATTTACAACAGAAAAATACAGGTATCATAAGTATGCATGACTGAATAAAACTGTCTTCTCAAGGACTCATACAGCATACATGTTATAACAGTTGCTGAACAAAATAGATGGTCTGTTTTTAATTTTGTTCTTGTTATTATTGCTGTTGTAGGATCAGTTTGTATACTTTTTGATGTACATAATTCAATTAAGCCAATGTCATTGAACACCAATTTACATGCAGGGAAAATTCTACATGGATTACAGTACAAAATTGGCAAGGGATGTATTGATGGACATACTACAATGGACATTTAAACTTTGATGCTGTGAGTTCAATCTCAATTTCAACCCCTTAAAAAATATCAAGCAGATTGTTTGGTAGATAAACAATTGCTAGATTCCAATTTAAGATAAGACAGGTAATTTGGTCACATCTCCACCAACTGTTGCCAATGAGCTGGAGTCCTGGCTGCTCACTGCTACACTAACAAAATCTTGCCAATTTGCCTGCTCCACACATATCTGAGTACGTTCATGCTCGTATGATTCGGCAGAAGGGCATTAGCATATTTTACAGTAAATTTTCTCTAATTTGAGAAATACTGTTTTATTTGATATTTGCAGAAAGAGCTAAAAAATATCACACTACTTTGACACAATATGAAAAGAGCCAAATGGTTTTCAAGTTAGAGGCAATTAAAGGTTAAAGGGAGAAGGCGCCGGCAACTAACAGGCATAAGTTAAGAATCAAAATGACATTGTGAGTATTGTGAGAATTATGGTACATGGTGACAAAAATAGCCTGAATAAGGGGTACTGTGTGATACTCACCCTTATCAAGGCTCTATAAATTAGTTAATTTGTGTTTATTTTACGTCTTTGTAAGTGTTATCTTAAGACAAATTTTGCAGAAACAGCTATAGGGGGAGGAGCTTATCAATTCAAACAGTGCATACATTACCACGGTACGGCTAACACACGTCGCGTGGCATGCATCGGTCACGCATGGCCAGCTCAGACCTGTGCACGTGCAATGTGATTGGTTGGCAAGAACTCAAATATTTTCTTAACTTATGCCTGTTAGTTGCTGGCGCCTTCTCCCTTTAAAGGTTAATGACATGATTGGGAACACTTGAAAATGCCTAAAGAACCAAATGAGTTGAAATATACACTAACTATACACTAGCAGGAGTGGATCTCCCACCTGGGAGGATTTGTCTGTAATTTGTTTACTTAAGGAGAATCAAGCATAAACATAGGAGTATCTTATTTTTTTCCGGGGACGATAAAAATAAGCCCCATAGAGAGCCACACAGCAGGTTTCCGTGCTACGAGTAATGTTGACATTGTTTATTTTATAATGAGTCAACGTTTGACGACAAGATTTTCACAGGAGAATCCTTGCATAGTTTACTTGATTCTAGAGTAGTTTCAGCCCAAGTTGAGGACTACCCCCAATCATGTCATTTACCTTTAAGGTCCTTGTGCCAGGAACATTTGCTAAGGCCCTTCTGTCAGACAACCGACAAATTGTCATACTTCATATAATACTCTTAGAAACATCACAAAATTGCTACAGTACGATGGGCTACAAGCTACCAGCTGGCGACGTTAAATTCAAGATGGTAATTACATTGCGCAAACCGCAGCTTGCTGGAAGTTGATCTACGATGATGTCAGGTTGTCGTCATCATGTTTGATTAAGTACATATTGACGCGACAGATGTTTCTTGCAAATACATCATTAGCTTTATACACGTCATTCTCTTACTGTTACTTTCCAATCTTGTGATAGGCAATGCAGAATTTGCGGATTAATTAAATGAAATCCTCGTTGGAAAGCATCAATCATATACCTCGATTGCTCAGACTATAACTTCCCTAGTCGATTTCCAATCAACAAAAATATTTTTCCCTATTTCATCTTATTCAAATTAACTTTTCTCTGAAACTCAGCCTATTTTCAAGCAAATAAATAGTTTTTGAATATATATTTTATTTCCTATTTTTTCTGACTTTGATTATTTCAGCAATAATGTGACTATTTGCAGGCTACTTTCAGGATAACAGGTTTTCTTCAATGGCACATATTTTTAACACCAAATAAATCATTATACTTAAAGATTGTGTCATTCATTTGCACGTCAAAAAACACCTAAATGAATGAAATCAGCTGAAATCATATCCAATGTGAAGATTAATATAAATAAACACCTCTCACAGAGACTTGGGGTAAAATATTGAGTTTTGGTGAAAATCTGGACAATTAAACTTCATCCTTTTTCAAGTTACTCAGAAGCAATTTCAAACTAGAGC